>CAMXCT020006568.1:188624-206124 GCA_947184155.2 Cladocopium goreaui | reverse complement strand
ATTTAATGAACATGTTGGACTTTATACCAACACGAAATGTGGAGAGTCATCTTTAACCAAGCTGAGGATTCAGGAAGGTTGAATAGGTTGAATTGAAGGATTCAACTTTAACCCTCTCTAACCAATGGTGGACATTGAACAACCACACGGGAATCTAACTATTCCAATTTCAACCGAAAATGGAGGCACAGCAACCAAGATGTGCAAAACCAAGCACTGAGCAAAATTATGTAAAGTTGGGATGTAGACAACCGAAGTGATGGATGCCACGAACAAAAAGAAGTCATCTTCAATCACTTCAAGCAACAAACTACCGTGGTTTAAAAAACATGAATGGGTAGAATGGGGACAGAAAAAATGATTCGGGTCTCTTCAATTTCATTCTGTTTACCATCAGTTGTCTCCACTCTCTTTACCATTCAGAGTTCAGGTTGCCCCATATTGGATATCCATGGATATCCCCAAAGTCCAAGAGATCTCATCCATTGAACTCTTGGCCGCCCTGCTCCTGGGGACAAATCATCCACCACTAAAGCCTGTCAACAAAACGCAATGGAGGAACATATCTCTACTCTTTGGTGAACTACCTTCCCCAATGCCATTTGGGATCATCCAAAACATGCTTCAAAATTGCTATGTGAAACCATCACGCTTTAAATCCCAAAAGGGAAAGCTGTAGCATAAACTTCATTTGCAGTGATAAGGGTGCAATGGCAAGGTGGGAGGGTGACGGAACACAATGCAGACAACGCATCTGAATCTGGATTCACTCCCAACATATCGCGAAGGCACAGTGAGCCACGCTTGGGAACAGTATTGGAACAGTGCGGGCCTCTGTTGGTTTTGCACCAAAGTATTCCAGCCTCAGGAACAAATCCAAACAAATCAAGAGTTGCTGGCATGTCACCGGCTTCACCAAAGGTGAGTTGGACAGTCGAAAGTCTCCATCCAATTTGCAGCGTTCCAATTGCAGCATGCACAGCAGGTCCAGTTTCAAGTGGTGTTTATCATCCAATATCATTCTGTGAGGCTCATATCCATTAGCCGAAAGTATCTATCATTTCGTCGGTTTTCCCCGTGTAGACATCCCAAATGCTACTTCCCTGGCTACTTTCCTTACTTACCTCCAACTCAGCTGAGGCACGCATGCAACGCCGGCCAGGGCCTCGGATGAAAATCGACTTCACCACGATCTCTACAATGACTCTACAAGATATTCAAGATATTCATACAAGGAACTGCTATAGATCTAAATCTCTGTGAGAATCTCACAAGATCCTGATAGAAGGACCTTCTAGAGATCTAAAGACAGGGGTGTCAACAGAAAGTCTTAAGAGAAACTGCAGTCAAAGAGAATGAGATGTCAAGACTTAGAGCTGGAAAGAAGAGATGTCAAGAGAAAGGACCCTCAAGAGAAAGGAATCAAGCAAAACTGGGGCGAAACGAAAGATATTTCAACAGAAAGAGATCTCAAGAAATGAGAGATGTCAAGATTCAAAGCTTTCAAGAGGAAGACATGTCAAGAGAAAGGGGCCTCAAGAAAAACACATGTCAAGAACAAGGGCAAAGAGAAAGAACTGTCAAGAGAAAGTGGTGTCAAGAAAAGGAGACCTCAAGAAAGAGAATTGTGAAGAGAAACAAGTGCCAAGGCTGCCAAGCGTTGTCAATCGGAAGAGGCGCCAAGAGAATGGGATTTCAAGATTCGGAGCCAAGAAAAACGGCACATCAAACAAGGTCAAGCGAAGATGTCAAGGGAAAAATGGACAGCAAAGAGATGCAAGTTCCGTCGAGGTTCGCAGGCTTTCGTCGGCTCGCATCCTGCAATGGCAGAAAGATTCTGCAAAGAAATGATTGAATGATTGCAAACAGGTTGCACAGTTTGTTTCCACCAAATCAAGATGCTCGACAGATGATGCGAGTTTATTGTCTTTTTATTGTACTTCACCCAAATCCGTGAAGTCAAAGCCATCGCTGTTCATCATGTCGCTCCTGATCCCATCCGAGCACCAAATCGGGTTGAATCTGCTCAGCCCAGGGGTGGGCCGAATAGTGGCGCTGGATGACCTCTGCTGGGCTGTGCGACACCACCGCCACACCTCAGCATACGACGTTACGACTACGAAACACTACGAAACATGGCCATAGGATGAGACAATTCTCCCGGTTTTTCGTTTTTTCTCATTGTCAAACTCTTGTCAAACTATTGTCAAACACCCGTGTAAGCCATCATGATCCATGATGTAATTGATGTACCTGGAATGCCAAAAAATGGATGTGTGGCCATCCTTTCATCAATTGGAGGGAAGGACAAGCGAAAAGTGGGATTTTTACATATCCTGTCTACAATGGAGATTTTGCCAAAACAAACGGAAAGGTAAGCACATAGAAATAGATAGAAATAGAGGAAGTTCATGGAAGTTCCTCATGGGTTTGTTGCCAGGCAGCATCCGCCCCGTGCGCGAAATTCACTCAGCAGCCTGAGATCGAGTCTGTCTGCACACCAAGCAAGGTTGAACATTCCATGTCAAGATGTGAGGTAATTATTTTCACATTTTCCAGCTTTATTTCCACTTTACGAATTTTGAAACATGTAGAAATATGTCGAAACCAACTTTACGTGACCCAATCAGGAGAGCCCATGTGAGGCCCTGAAGCACCAAGTTGAAGATGGTGCTTGCACAGTGCTTCATAGGGCGCTTCGACAGATCCACATTTACAGCCGACAGTACGATGATCACCGGTGAGGTCTCAGGAGTGCTCGGATAACGATCTTGGCCAAGGAACTCTGCAATGCCTCACAGCGAAACATCGCCCTACGAAACATCGAAACATCGAAACGTCACTCTCCCTGGTACTCTACCTCTGAAAGTGTGAAACATGTGAAACCTGTGAAAGCCCCCGGCGTCCCACACCGTGCGAAACGGCAACACGACAACACAATTCGATAAAGCTCTACAAAATCATCACTATATTATTCTATTCATATTCATAAATTATCGGAATGTCCTCATTCCCAACCGAAGTTATGTCGCTCCGTCTCGCCTTCGTAGAAGGTCGGAACTTTGTCCTCCATGGCTTTGGTCCAAATCCTCTGCTCCTCTTCCATCAGCTCCGGCGTAAAGAGGGACTTCAAGTAGCACGATACCTAGGTAAGACAGGTAAGATACCTATAGCTATCCCCTAGGTATCCCCTGGGTATCCCCTAGGTATCCACGGTAATCCATAGGATACTCCATGGTACTCCCTACCCGGCCCCACGTCGACGAAGTGATTGGGGTACCTGTTTGGGCCCACAAGATAGGTACGGTAACGTTACTGCCGTTACTGTACCGTTCGGTTCCGAATGGCCAAGCTTAGGAAATTTAGTAATGTCCAAGGTCCCCCCCAGTTTGGTGGTTCAGATTTCAGAAGTTCGAAGGGCCAAGTTATACTTGGCCAGTACGGCCACTGTCTGGTAGCTTAGCTGTTTTTGGGCCAACAATTTGGCAGACTGATTTCCAGTGGATGATTCGCCCTCAATCCAAAAATACGACCCGGTCTTGAGTTTATATCGCCAATAGTGGGACAGCACTTGATTTTTTACGGACTCAGGATGGGGATGCAGCAAGTGCGTCACCAATGATGCCATCAATGCCACCATCAGGCAATAAATCTAGACAAACATTGGGATCCACACAACAAAAAAGAAAGAACTGTCAGGGTGTTCAAATGTTAAATCTCTCCATATTTGATGCGCAGATTTTTGTGAGTTAAAAAACAGTCCCATCCGGTGGTTGAATGACCCAGATCTTTCGCGCAAAGCTGCTCCAGGTTCGTGGTTTTTCTGAAACCAACCTGTTGGATTTGCGGTAGAAAGGGGCAAAGAACTAAAACACAGAGTCCCCACCAAAAAATCTCCATTTCTGGCAGATTAACCATTGTGAAAGCAAAAAATAACAATCTATTTCCGGCAAAATTCAACATGTCACAAGAACATCGACACATCATTCAAAAAATCACTCAAAATCAGCAGATTTTTTTTCCAGGTGACCCTCCAAAGAGACGGGTTCCAACTCGGGGCGTAGCACTCTGACACTTTCCACGTGGGCGGGATAGTGAACCTCCTCAGTGCCCCTCACCGTGGTATCGTCCTTAGCAATGGCTCCGGTTGAGCAACTCAGCCATAGAATATCCATAGTTGATCAACTTATAACGTAACATATATATATATTTATTTATATGCATATCATGTATGTATCCATAGTTCACTCATGTTAATTTGGGAACTACAAGAGTTGCTTGGCGTTGGTTGTGTGTTACAAAATTGTGTTGGCCAAAATACCATAAAATTTGCAATTTTGCTTCGGAGAATCGTCTGATCATTTGGAAACATGTTTCTTTTTTTGTACTTTATTTTGAGATATTATACCCATACAGGGATTAATGTTGGCAATTTCTGAAACCTTTTCACTGTTGGCAGAAAATCCACGCGACAAGATGCATGATCCAAAAGCAGCACTCGAAAGCGAAGACGTGGAGAGAGGCCTGGAAAGGGAGATGCTGTACTCCTGGGCAAAAGATTCAAACAACAAGAAGGTCACCGGAAAAACCACGAACCAACGATAACAAATGTAATAGTGCACTTGGGAGCAACATGTTCTCAACGTGCTTTCATCGGACAGGTCAATTTTCGCAACAAATGAGTGATATGTATGATATGATAGCTTGCATCACGGGCTTCTGAACCATGTGAGTGAAAAAATCAATGGGTGTTGTAGCTACATATGTAAAACAACTGCACGGTGGGTCTCTAAAGAGAAAGGCATCCTGTCACCACGGGCCATTTCGCGAATCCGATTGTTGCAAGATGGAATTCTCCAACATCATCCTACACATTTAATGTCCAATGTCCACCCAATACCCATCCAATTTCCATCAACCTCTTTGATCAGTGAAAGGACAGTAGCGCCTTCGCTGAGAGCTGTTGGGCTAATGTCAGGCCTCAATGAAAAAATCTTGCACCACGCATGCAAAATGCAGGGAAAAACCTGCTCCATAGGAAAATTACAAACCAACTTCTATCAGCTTCCAGCAACTTTTGCATGATCGTCATTAATATGATCATCTCATCACATCTCATCACTATCATCTCATTCATTTCTGGTAATTTTACTGGATTTAACTCGGTAAAGTATGTTTAATTGCAGTATATTTGTAGTATGTTTAGCCATGGAACATGGAACTATATTAACCACAAACATATTATTATCAATTGTATGATGTTTTAAACGATTTTAAATCTGTTTAAGTGTTTAACTTCGTTAAACAAAATGCTCAACAATCATTGTAAGATCATGTAAGGCTTATGACAAACATGGTAAAATTATGTTAAACACCGTGTAAATCATTATGTAAGTAACTGTGTGAAACTATGTATATCAGATGGCATATACAGTATATATATATAGTTATGTTATATGTACATAACATGGTATGCATATCAAATATCACATTACCATGGATATATTATATATATATGTATACTGTATATATATATATATTGGATGATATCTCCTGGATATCGTGGTGCCTGGGCGTCCCGGACGTCGTGGTGGCCTCCGTGGCCTCCGTGGCCGCCGCTTCCTCCATGAGGCGCTCGCGGCGCTCTTCGTGGCGCCGGGCCTCCTCCAGGCGCCGCGCCTCGAGGGTACAGAGGTGACAACGAAAATAGCTATTGAATAGCTATTGAAAATGGTGATTTTCCAATTGAAAATGGTGATTTAATGGGATTTTACTGGGAAATAAAGGGATATTAATGGGATATACCCTCTGGTTATGTCAAAATAGCTATGGAAAATTGCCATTTAGTTCGTGGATTTTCCCATTAATAGCATGGTGATTTTCCAGTTCGCTATCTTAAATTACCAGAGGGTATTTTCAAAATGGGATAAGCAATGGATAAGTAGGCTTAATCCACTGAAATCACTGGGTTATAATCTACTAACTGGGGTAATAATCAGTGATAAGTAGGCTTAATCCACTAACTGGGGTGATAACCCACTTAATCAGTGGGATGAGCCACCAAGTATAAAATGGGTATGGTGAAAAAATGGGTTTCCAAATATGGTACCCCTTTGAAAGTTAGCGACAGTGATAGCCTAACGATAATCTGCTCATATCTGCTCCCAAGGTTTTGGAACAATACGCATCCTGATAAACAAACCAAAGAGGCCCTAGAGCCTTTGAAAAGGTTTGTTGTTGAGGTTTGAAACTAAGCGCTTCTGCGTCTGTTGCGAGTTTTCCGGTTTGAAAGGTTTGTTTCTGGATTTACTCTTACATTCAAGGCATGCCAGTTTTGGCAAGACATTGATTGTTCACTCTGCAGCGATTGTGCTGAAAATTGCACAGAAACGTTGCAGATGTCCGCAAAACATAGCATTTTGATCGTCATCTTACATATATACATCAGTATCACCAAAATAAAATCACCAAATCAAATAAAACATAATAAAACATAATATTTGTCTTTCTATTCTTTACAGATCTTGAAACAAGAATGATATTCATGATATTCATTGTAAATCATCATATATTCACCATATATTCATCGTGAAGTCATCGTATATTCATGATACTCATCGTACATTCATCTTATATTCATGGTACCCATTGTATAATCATGATACTCATCCTATATTCATGCTACTCTCATCGTATATTCATCGCATATTCATCGTATATTCATCAAATATTCATGATACTCACCGTGCATTCATCGTAAATTCATGATACCCATCGCAAAATTATCAAATATTCATGATACTCATCGTACATTCATCTTATATTCATGGTACCCATCGTATAATCATGATGCTCATCCTAAATTCATGCTACTCTCATCGTATATTCATCGCATATTCATCGTATATTCATCAAATATTCATGATACTCACCGTGCATTCATCGTAAATTCATGATACCCATCGCAAAATTATCAAATATTCATGATACTCATCGTATATTCATCGTATATTCATGATATACTCATCGTATAGCCATCGTATATTCATGTGATATACCCATCGTATATTCAATATTCATGATATTCATTGTAAATCATCGTATATTCATCGTATAGTCATGATACTCATCGTAAAACCATCGTATACTATTCATGATACTCATCGTATAACCAGCGGTTGTTCATGGTATATTCGTGATATAGTCATCGTATATTCACCGCATATTCATGAAACTCATCGTATATTCATCCTACATGCATGATCCCCATTGTAAACTTATTCACCGTATATTCATGAAAAACTTCGTAAGTTCAATATTCATGAAACTCATCGTATACTCATCTTATATTCAAGATACTGTTCGTATCTTATTCTTTGCAAATCATGGAATATACCCATCGTATATTCATGAAAGTCATCGTATCATGGTACCCACTGTATATCTATTCATCGTATATTCATGATATTCATCCTATAGTCATCATATATTCATGATACTCATCGTAAATTCATCGTATATTCATGATATACTCATCGAATATTCAACGTATATTCATCGTATATCCGTCATACTCATCGTAATTTCATCGTATACTCATGATCCTGATCGTATATTCAATGCATATTCTTGGAATACTCATGGCATAATCATCGTATATTCATGGTATACTCATCAGATTTTCATCGTATATTCATGAAACTCATCGTACATTCAGCGTATTTTAATGCTGTTCATTGTATATTCACCGTATATTCATGATACTCATTGTAAAGTCATCGTATATTCATGATATACTCATCGAATATTCAACGTATATTCATCATACTCATCGTAATTTCATCGTATACTCATGATCCTGATCGTATCTTCAATGCATATTCTTGGAATACTCATGGCAAAAAATCGTATATTCATGGTATACTCATCAGATTTTCATCGTATATTCATGAAACTCATCGTACATTCAGCCTATATTCATGATAATTACTCATCGTATATTCATCGTATTTTATAATGCTGTTCATCGTATATTCACTGTATATTCATGATACTCACCGTATACTCATTGTATATATTCATGATACTCATCATATATTCATTGTCCATTCATGATACTCATCGTAAATTCACCGTATATTCATGATACTCATCGTAAATTCACCGTATATTCATGATACTCACCGTATATCCATTGTATATTCATGATACTAATCATATGTTCATTGTCCATTCATGATACTCTCGTAAATTCACCGTATATTCATGATACTCACCGTATATTCAATCCATTGTATATTCATTGTATATTCGTGATACTCATCATATGTTCATTGTCCATTCATGATACTCATCGTAAATTCACCGTATATTCATGATACTCACCGTATATTCATTGTATATTCATGATACTCATCATATGTTCATTGTCCATTCATGATACTCATCGTAAATTCACCGTATATTCATGGTACTCATCGTAAATTCACCGTATATTCATGGTACTCATCGTAAATTCACCGTATATTCATGGTACTCATCGTAAATTCACCGTATATTCATGGTACTCATCGTAAATTCACCGTATATTCATGGTACTCATCGTAAATTCACCGTATATTCATGGTACTCATCGTAAATTCACCGTACATTCATGATACTCACCGTATATTCATCGTATATTCATGATACTCATCGTATGTTCATTGTCCATTCATGATACTCATCGTAAATTCACCGTATATTCATGGTACTCATCGTAAATTCACCGTATATTCATGGTACTCATCGTAAATTCACCGTATATTCATGATACTCATCGTACATTCATCTTATATTCATGATGCTCATCGTATATTCATGATATACTCATCGGATATTCAACGTATATTCATCGTATATTCATCATACTCATCGTAATTTCATCGTATACTCATGATCCTAATCGTATATTCAATGCATATATTCTTGGAATACTCATGGCATAAACCTCGTATATTCATGGTATACTCACCGTATATTCATCGTATATTCATGATACTCATCATATATTCATTGTCCATTCATGGTACTCATCGTATATTACATTCGATATTTTGATTTTTGAAAAAGACACCGTTCTCCTTTCGTTCTTAGTTTCGGATCTCGGATTGTCCGGAGATCTCCGCCTCACTGCGCTGTGCCGCCTGGCGCAGCTGTGCCTGCGCTGCGGTGGCGAAGGCCGCCTGTGCCTGGAGAGAGCCATGGGTTTGTACAAGATATGGTTTGTGAACATCAAAATAGCTGGTAAATGGATGTTCATCCCATTAAACATGGTAATAGGTATTGATCCATACCCATATCTATGTCCAAATTTGTCCAAATT
Source organism: Cladocopium goreaui (assembly GCA_947184155.2). Taxonomy (NCBI): domain Eukaryota; class Dinophyceae; order Suessiales; family Symbiodiniaceae; genus Cladocopium; species Cladocopium goreaui. The sequence continues at coordinate 196,760 of CAMXCT020006568.1, read as the reverse complement.
GGATATCTTGGTGGACATATTACACGTATGTGAAAAAATTAAAGTATTAAGGTGTGGAAAATTGTGGAAAGATAATATCAATTTGTGTTTTAAAGTTACATCCGCATCATCAAACCACTCGAATTCAATGATCTATCCCTTGCTGTTTATCTAGATGGGGATGCAACGGGATATAACCGGATATGGGACTTTTACCAGCTATAATAGGCTAAAATATACATGGGTTGGTGGTTTCATTCACGGGAACAATGGTGAACCAGTGGATTGGAGCCGCGTTCTTGGACCATGATGATCCTGATTTCATTGGAAAAATCCAAACAACGGAAATGGTATTTTTCGAACAGGAACTACGGTGTTTTCCTATGATTTTTAGTCTTGAATTAGTTCTGGGAGCAATGGGCTGCTGATGCAAATCAGCATGGCTTTGTTTCAAATCATTGGGGAACCCCCAAAATCTTACGGGTGCGAAAGAAATGTTCCATCATGTTTCCCATTTTTGAACATACCAACATGGAGACCTGGGAAATCTTTGCCAAAGACTTCTATTCATATCATTCAACATGGATAAAAACTGAGCAGATCGAAAAACTGCAATTGTGGTGAGAATGCAATGTAATCAAAATGCCATGTGTTGATGCCACTCATCCTTTAGACTCTACCTTCAGGAAGTATGAATTGAATTTGTTCCCAGTTGTGAACTTCAAGAGGATTTGGAGGTTTGCACTTTGCAGATTTTACAGATTTTTGACATCTCCGCTTTCTGGGGCTGTTCTTTCTGGGCGTTCCAGACCCGCAAGGTGGTTCCCACCAGGATGGCTAGAGACACGCCTGACCAAACAGGTGGACACAGGTGGACACAGTTCAGCATGTTGCTAGACTTGGCTGATAACTTGGAGGCTCCCAGAAGACAGAATGAACCCAGAATGACGATATCGATTGATTCGCTCATACATGTTTCGTAATTCCGATCCTTCGGATTTCCTTTTTTGTACAAATTGTTGGATCCGTGATTGTTGCATGCGGAATTTGTGGCACTGATTCAATGACCTAATGAATTCAAATGTCTGTTAATTGACGAATGTTGATTTTCAAAATTTTCTTCATATTGCCATCAGGGCGCAACACCTTGCTTATCCTCCTTCACACTTCTTTCAAAATCTTTCAAACCAATGCTGTCTCGCCTGCGATAACCAGCGCAGCCGCTGCTGCCAATGGCATAGCTCTTTGGGACCACTCCGGGAGGTGTTCGAAAAGAATGGAGATGTCCAGTGTGGCAATGGGTTAGTTCATCCAAGAATGGTTTTGAAACCAAAATAGCTGACAAATGATGTACGCGGATGTGTAAGCCCCACAAACGTGGTATGCTCCACAAACGTGGTATCAATGTAGTTTTTTTCCATCCATCCAATGTGCTCTGAAATTTCACTTCACCAGAAATACGAAAACATCTGAAAACCTCTGGAAACTGAAACACAGACTTAAACTGTAAATCTTGTTGGGTTGAGAGTTCGTCCAGGAAAATCAGCACACGAACTGTGGATTTTGAGGCATCGATCCCTGAAGGATTCTGGGAACGTAGTCTTCCAGTGGGGGCGGAAAGCGTGGCTGGTTGTGTCGTGCGCCGTCTGCGCCGTCTGCGCCGTGTGCGCCGTTTGCGTCTGCGCCGTCTGCGCCGTTTGCGCCGTCTGCGCCGTTTGCGCCGTCTGCGCCGTTTGCGCCGTTTGCGGATGGTGCGGATGGTGCGGATGGTGCAGATGGTGCGGATGGTGCGGATGGTGCGGATGGTGCGGATGGTGCGGGTGGTGCGGATGGTGCGGATGGTGCAGATGGTGCACGATGGTGCAGATGGTGTGGATGGTGCGGATGGTGCGGTGTGGTGGTGCGGATGGTGGAAATGGCGGTGGATGGTGATGGTGCGGATGGTGCGGATGGTGCGGATGGTGCGGATGGTGCGGATGGTGCGCGATGGTGCGCAAGGAAACAGCGCGCAAGGAAACAGCCGCGCTATGCGACCGCAATGTAGTCTTCCAAGTTTGGAAAAACCTGAAGTCTTTGCCGGTGATTTTTCACTGGCTTTCACCATGCTTTCACCCAATTGTTGGGCCTTGCAGTCTGGAAGCCAAGACATATTGCTCGGAGAAGTCTCAACACTTGTCACTGCACGTCAGCCACTCAGCAGTCTCTTTCAACCCCTTTGCACTTCTGATTGGTGGTTTCAACGCACGCAAAAAAACATGCATGTGAATAGGGATCATCATCCCAGAAGATAAACAGTAGAACCAAAATCCCCCGACCCTAGCAGCAGCAGGGGGAGCGCGTCAGAGGAAAAGGGGTATTTCCTCCCGGACCTCGTGCAGTACACTACAGCTACAACTACAACTACAGCTGCAATTACAGCCACAACTACAGCTGCACTACATTCCACAACACTACACTACACTAATTAAATTACATTACGGTACATTTTATTGCATCACATCACATCACATCACATTACATTACATTGCGCTACAACTGCAACTGCAACTACAACTATAGCTACCACTGCATTGCACTCCTCTACGCTACACTACAACTACACTACTTAACACTACACTACATTAGACTACACCACACTACATCAGACAACAGTGCACAACCCTACAGTACACTACACTACACTAGCTACACCACACCACAACTACAAGTGCAACAACACTACACTAATTGCACTACATTGCAACTACAACTCCACTACGCTACAATACAACTACAACTACAACTGCACTACACCACACCATTGCAACCACTCCAAAAACACACGGCTCCAACCACCTTTCGGTCCATCAGTGGATTCGCTCTGCCATCCGTGATGCACAACAACCAACCTCTCCTATAGGCTTCCTATTTTTGAAACTTCCGCCACCGCCTTGTGCGGCACTACTGGTATAATCAATATAATAATCTCATATCTACAACACATTGGAAGCCACCAAGCGGCAACGCGATTTGCGGCGGATGATTGGACCCACTCAGCCACCCAGTAATCCTCCGCCATAGTCAGTTTTGGATAATCTATAAAACTACAGCAATTATAAAAAAAACTAACAGATCAACCTGATATATAAGTGTATAAATATAGGTATAAATATATATATATAATACTGTTTATATATAGCTATATATCTATATATACATATGTTCCAAGTTTCCTTTTTTTCTATCGAAACCCTGGGCACCGCAATTCTCCGCGCGCGTCCAAATCCAATCATCCATGAAGCAGATTCAATCGTCGCTTCATTTGAAATTTGACACATTTTTTCAGAATGGGGGATGGCCCTTAAGTTCCATTTGTCGAAAGGTTCCCCATGAAGGATGACCCCCAAGTCAACGAATTTCAACAATACTAAATATATAATAAGCTTCCCCAACTCCACATCAGGACTCGTTTTCACATGTGCTGTCAGGCTCAAGCAGCATCTTTGGCTGCGTTCTGCACCTTGGCAAGGGCCAAAATCTAACCCAGTCCGGGCTGATGATAGCTTCGTCAGTTCTGAAAAGTTTGCACCCGCTTTGGATCACGAGCTCGGTATCAAAAGCAAGATAGTACTGCTTACCGGCTCGCGTTCCCGCGAGCTTTTTCCCCCCTACAGCATCGTCCCATGGGTGTGAGGCAATGAAGAAATTGTGTGCCCTGCCTGTCCTCTCAGCTTTTTTGTAACACCTCTTGGCGCGCTCCTCGGTTCTTGCAGTGACATGACCACCCGGTTGGGTGCTCAAGCTCAAAAAATGGAAGCATGGAAGGGGAAAAGGAAAATATATCGATATAGATGAATAAATAGATAAATAGATAAATAAATAATAAATAATTCAATAAATAAATCAATATAATAAATATAAATGAATAAATCATATATATATAGATATAACTTATATAGCTGTATTTTCTGAGGATAAAGTGGACTATCCCCGGTAGGAAACCAAGTCTATCTTATTTGGCGGGATACCATGGGCAACTTTCAACTTCAAGTTCTCTTGTCGCATCAGCCGAGGGACGTTGGCTGCCAGGACAGACAAGCCTGTTGTCCTCGTCTGCCATCCGATTCCTCAGGACAACAGCATGGTTGTCTGGCGCTGTCCATGGATGAGATCGAAGACAGGATCCACAGAGGGTTGCAACATGTTAAAACCATAGCCACTGGTAGGGTCTTGAGATTAATTTGTGAAACGTCAAACACATATTATCTCTCTCTCTCTATCATGTCTTCAAATCCATGGGTATCAACTCATCAGTATTTGTGAATTTCAGTGATCGTCCTTGCAACGTGCTCCTTGTGTGAAGCGGACTGGATCCCAAAAACACAAGCGCCATGGCTTCATGTGGCCATGGTCCAACACTTGAATGGGGGCGTGCCAATGTGTGGGAAATAGATCAGCCACGCAGGTTGCCGCAGCCAAGCATCCGTGGCTATATTTTTCAGCTGCTGCCAGTAGCAGCTTGCCCAGCCCGCCATTCATATGGCCTTCGTTGACCTTGGCGGGAAGACTGCTATAAACTAGCAACCAGTGTACGGAAACAATCTAAGAAAATGCAAACTATCGTTATTTGCCCGACCCTATGTCCCGACACCATGTTACATCATGTGGTCAGTTTATGCAAAATTTGATGCATTTTCCCTGGGATTTATATCTCAAACTCCTCCAAAATTTAACCATGAGTAAGTGAAGTTGCACAAAAAAGTAGGGGAAAAATTGAGGGAAATGGGGTGAAATATGGTGAAATGTTCCCCACCGAACTGCATTCTTGGCCACTTAGTCTAACCGACCCCTGCCCCGATGACCAACCCCACATTGTCCAGGAAGAGTCGGGGTCGGTTAGACTAAGTGCCCCGTTTAGGTGGTGATTTGGGCACTTACTCTAACCGACCCCATCTGACCCTTAGAAATTGGGGAAATCAGGAAAAATCACCAAATTTGATGGAAATAGTGGACCTACCAATGCAACACTTGGATGCATAGAGCCAAAACTTGGGGAAATGTGGGGAGTTAATTGATAGCTCGCATTACAACGAACATTCCAAATTATGCATCATGTTGGGAAGCCAACATTATCAAGGTAAACCAGTTAAAACCATCAAAATGCCAAAATGGAACACATAGGGGTCAGCTCGATAGGGTCAGTTAGAAAAGTCTCAGAAACAAACGTCCGAGCAGCTTTGAGCTGGGCGATGTAGAGTTCTTTCTCTTTTTTCCTGTAATTTGCCTTAGGAACCAGCATGGGCACGTTGGAGAGATCAAGTGCATACACATGCGTATCACAAAAAAACTTAAACAATAAAACATAAAATAAAATAAAATATGTGAATGGGTTCAGGTATTGTAGAAGTCCGTGTAATTGACCGATCATGAAGCTGCAAAAATGTGCCTCAATCAGCACTGGGTGCGTCCAAGAGGCATGGATGTAGCCAGCACCGCCTGCCCGAAGAGTTCCAGGGGAGTCACTATACCCCAAAGCTCTTCGGGGCCGAATGACGACTACAATGGCATCAATGACATCGATGCTGCTGGCACCAGGTCCTTTGTGATTCTATACGCTTCAGTGCTTACTTGTTTTGTGATATTTCTTCCCTACCATCATCTGAGGAATGCCAAGAAACCGGAATAGTTTCACATGTGCCACTACGGAATTTGCCACAAAAGGTGGACATGGAAATTAATTCGTCAAACTATAGCAATAACAACAACACCAGCAACACCAGCACCAGCACCCCAGCACCCCAGCACCCCAGCACACCAGCAGCAGCAGCAACAACAACAGCAACAACAACAACAACAACAACAACAACCAACAACCAACAACCAACAACAACCAACAACAACCAACAACAACCAACAACAACCAACAACAACCAACAACAACCAACAACAACCAACAACAACAACAATCAACTAAACAAAAAACCAGACATACAACAACAAGCCAACAACAACAACAACAACAACCGCGCATAAAGACAATAACTAACCAAGCACCAACCCGCACATCGCACAGCACCAAACACGCAGACGACAAACAACAGAACAACAAATCACGCAGAGTAAGATCACCAAAAACACCAACAAAACCACAACACAAACACAACACCCGACACCAACAACACAACAGACAACAACACCAGCAACAAGAATACGAAACAGCAATCACAACACCAAACCCCAACACCAACACCAAACCAAAAACAACCAAAAACAACCAACAACAACCAACAACAACCAACAACAACCAACAACAACCAACAACAACCAACAACAACCAACAACAACCAACAACAACCAACAACAACCAACAACAACCAACAACAACCAACAACAACCAACAACAACCAACACCAACCAACAACAACCAACAACAACCAACAACAACCAACAACAACCAACAACAACCAACAACAACCAACAACAACCAACAACAACCAACAACACCAACAACACCAACAACACCAACACCAACAACACCAACACCAACACCAACACCAACACCAACACCACCACCAACAACAACAACAGCAACAGCAACAGCAACAGCAACAGCAACAGCAACAACACCAACACCAACACCAACACCAACAACAACAACAGCAACAACAACAACAACAACAAACACATCAACCACAAATATAAAAGTGAGAGCAGCAACACTTTCATAATAATTCTCAAAGCAACGTCCAATAGTGAACCATAAGGAGACCAATAAAAAGATAGTTTGAATATATGTATTTACTTAAACCGGATGTCTACACAAACAAACAGATAAACATATTCAAGACATTGCCCTGCGGTCATTTTTATTTTACAATCATATCAAAACCGTTTTGACACGAGCGAAATAACTCTCAATAACCTGCTCCTAAGATAGCCACTCTGCAAAACAAATAGATGCAGCACTGGCATTGAGTGCGGACACACACACACATATATATATATATAATATATATATATATTTATGCATATTTATTTAATTCTTTGCTTTTTTTTCTAGGCTCATAGCCTTTCTTGTGACAAACAGACTTAACACGCAATCAAACTGCTGTAGACCTGTTTGATGTTTGTTGGGTGCTTTTTGTTGAGAACCCAAAAGATCTAAATTTGCAAAATGGAAAAGCACGGTTTTACCAAAGTCCCAAAGGACCAACCCTTGGGCGCTTTGGAGCCAACCTGATTACGCAAATGACCTGTTTTGAGCTTACATGTGCATCCCCGTCTTTGTTTGCGAGCTCAAGTCCATGTTCACTGCCCAAAAGCTCAGGTTAGGCTAATTTCGATCTTTTAGGCTATTTTAGTTTTGAAGGTTAAACTCAATCTATTAGGTTGTTTCATTTTCTGACTATTAGGTGGTTTGCCTGTTTGCCTAAATAGTCGTATAACCTAAAAACTTTGTTTTTTAGCGCTTTGTTCTTCTTTGAACAAAGCTATATTTTCAACATCTTAAACTTCAGACACGGTCTTTTCCACGTTAGATTTTTGAAATCTAAAACTATGTTAACATATATTTTAACTATATATGTTGTCTGGCAAATATTTTCTCAGGTGTTTGTTCATTGTTTTGTGAGTGATGTAGAGTGATATATGTTGTTTACTGAGGATACATGTGGGTCTGAAGTGAACCTGCTTGTGCCTTCAGCAGTGTCAGGTGAAGGCTCTGGAAGTGGTTGTGCGGACCCGCGATGTGGTGCAAGCCCAGAGCCGGAGCTCGTTCCAGAAGACCTTTGGGGTGCGTCTGCAGCGGCTGCTGCAATGCGGTCTAGCACCAAACAGCCATCATCTTGACACGTTCATTTGTATTTTAAGCATACTTAAAATATTTGAATCAGTGTTAAATCGCTAAATCCGTTTTGGGATTGGTTAAGGCGATTTGTGCGACCCCCGAATAGTCATTGTGCATCCTCATATCTGTCAGGTGGCTGTTTGCGAGGGCCTCCCCAAAGCATATTCCTGGCGACAAAGCTTGGCAGTTGAGGCTCAAATTTGAGAAAACCATAGCCTATCTTAAGACCAAATGGGCAAAGTCCTACAGAACATTCTCAACGAAGCCTTCAAGAATACAAATCAACCAGACGGTGAAATGGTGAAATCTTGTCCCTTCCAACCATCATGTCA
>CAMXCT020006568.1:176124-183624 GCA_947184155.2 Cladocopium goreaui | reverse complement strand
CGAACTTCTCTTCCTGTTCCTGGGTTTGGAGGACGCTCAAGATGGGTGGTAATTTTGGGGGATGGTCATCTACCCCCGATTTGGGCGATGAAAATGAGCTCTACCCCCAATTCCCTTAATTTCATTGTGAATTACGAACAGGCCCCGGGGGTAACCTATGTTCAGACAAACCCATTGTTACCAGAGGAAAAACACAAAGAACACCAGATTTGGGAGACCTTTTGAAGCCAGAAAACAAGAAAAACCGGTTGAATATAGGGAATCAACCATTACAAATGGAGGTTTAATGATGTTTAATGGTAAAATTCAGTACAAAACCATGGGAGACGTCGGAAATCTCCAAGCTCGCATCCAAAGTGGCCGAGTTTCCGTTTTTGGTCTCATCCATGCTGGCCGCATACTTGCGGAGGAGAGACCCGCCAGGGAACCACTGGGAGCCGCCTCAATCTCCTGACGTGGTAGAAATGAGGCACATCACCAGCTGGTACCCTGGGGGGAAACATACGAAAAGATGTGGAAAACCCGTGGGGTGTCCCATTCGGAAAATATAACTGATTGGTATGGATAAAACGAGAAACTGCTTGTAGTGCGCCCTGCCCCCAAAAACAAGAGGATATGGCAGCTCGGTCGCTTTCTTTTACCACGGGCACACTTGAGCCAAAGTCCTGATCGACGGATAGATTTTTACCCGGGCCCGCTGGCAGCGCTGGATATGACATAGGATATGTCTCAGTGCGTGCAAACAGGATTCCCCGAACTATCATATTTATGATGCAAATTCTTTCACAGGTTAAGGATGGCATGCATAGGTCTGTACTGCTCACTCATGGATGATGGAGCCAAGGGCTTACATATCATTGGATTCACTATGGATTCGGTTCAAGTTTCAGTCCAAGTGGGCAATCGGTGACACAAACTCTCCTGACATGTTGGCTCCAAAATGGGACCGCGATAAATTGGTGATAACTCCTGAGTTTATTCTTCTCCCCCTTCTTTTGCTCCAAAGCTTGACTATGGAGTCAAAGCTTATCAAGATGAATTCCTGGAGGCTGAATGTTCAAAAGTTCCAACGCAGCGTTCCATTTACACGGGTCCAGTGCTTTTGTGAATGGATCTGCTCTCTGTAGAGCGGACTCGATATACTGCAGGACTACTTGCGGATCATGAAACAATTCGTATAAGGCGGACAAGTTTAGTTTGTGGACTTTCTTGAGGTGCCTCAGTTTTGCACTAAATCCCCCATGAACGATTTGGATGACTGAGGCATTATCTTGTTGGCAAACCAAATTGATGGGCCTATTCAATATCAAATCGAAAAGATCTTGCATCGGAATGGCTTCGCCGAACACACCTGAGACAAGAGAAATGATCTCGGCTTCACAAGTGCTCCTCCCAGTGGTGCCTTGGCGCTTTGATCCCCAACACAGAGGCCAGAACGAATCCGGTCCTTCAAGCGTCAGAAACATTCCGGATGTTGACTTCACGTCTTCAATTCTGGACGCATGATCTGCATCAGTGTACAATGACACATGCAAGGCACTAGGGTCATCTCGGATGTGACCTTCTAGCATGTAGTCTGAAGTACCTTTCAAGTATGACATGAAAACGTTTGTCATCAGCTCGGGACCAAGTAGTGATTTTCCTAGTGAGGTCGGATATCCCCTTCAGTAAGTCAGGTCTAGCCAATCTTGCACTCCATAGGATTTTCATCAATACTTTGGAAGCATCTTGAGCCATTTCATCCCTTACTGTAAAATCACTATCTACAAGCGACCCTTCAGGAAGATAGGGCGTCGTTGCCTTCTTCAACACACTGACACAGCCACTCAACTCTTCGTAGGCAGCGCATGGATTTGCGGCAAAATCTGACATGTCAAGCTACGTTCATCCTGGTGATGATATGACGCCTACCCAAAACTCTGTCCACAGAAGTAGGATCTTCAATTTCAATGTGCTTCTGTAGCATTTCCCAGAATTTCTGATGGCTTTCTTTGGGGCCACTCAGCAGCTCAGAGCTCCTTTCACCCACAAAGCACAGATCCGATGCGTGATGTCCTAGTTTCATCTAGTTTCTGGACGACTTTTGTCATGCACTGCATTTTGTAGTAAGACACGCGTGCACAGCTTTTTGTAGAACCCACTGCGTCCCCCTCCAAACAAGCCCCAAAAAGTTCCAAAAACATGCTTTTTATGTGGAGACTTTAAGAAGGAAAAATGGGAAAGATTTGGCTTAAAACCGATCAATTAATTTTGAAGTTGTGCGCTTAGATCGTTTTTGTTGCCCCATAGCTATGACGATTGCAGTTCAAAATCTCTGCGCCGTGCTTTTGTCACACCTATTTTTGGCAATTACATGCGATTACCAACCATAATCTAAACGTATCCCATTCTACTAGATTCCTGCCCTTTTTGTCCAATAGCCTAGTTTCACCCAAGTTCAAAAGATCCATGCTCAGAGCTCCTTTCACCCACAAAGCACAAATCCGATGCGTGATGTCCTAGTTTCTGGACGACTTTTGTCATGCACTGCATTTTGTAGTAAGACACGCGTGCACAACTTTTTGTAGAACCCACTGCGTCCCCCTCCAGACAAGCCCCAAAAAGTTCGAAAAACATGCTTTTTATGTGGAGACTTTAAGAAGGAAAAATGGGACAGATTTGGTTCAAAACCGAGCAATTGAATTTGAAGTTGTGCGCTTATATCGTTTTTGTTGCCCCATAGCTCTGAGCATCGTAGTAGAAAACCTCTTGAAAGGTCAATTCTTGGAATCCGATGGAAATTCCAAGGTTGTATTTACTTGTGCTTGGCAAATGCTATGACCTGGGCCCGGAAAGTGAACCAGAGATTTAGAGTGAAATTTCCAGAAACCATTTAATGTCAAGTTAGGGTTATTAATCCCCCCTATTAATCAACCACCTCGGCCCATTTTTTTTGTAATTTAAAAAAAGGTTGGTCTCCCCTGATCAATAAACATCCCCGATTAAAAAACCACCAGTGCTGAAATCCATTTTTATCCAACAAGGATTTATTTCCATTTCTATTTATGTTCAATTATTTTTGTTTTATCTTTTATCATCATTGTTATACTTACGGTTTAAATTTATCATTGAAATTTTCAAAAAACAACTATTCCGACTATTCCCCAAATGATCGATTTCTAATTAAAATCTTTATAAAAATCATCAGTTTGGATAGCTCCCAAAGGGTACCCCCCATGAGCCCATGTCCCCCTAATAATAACCAGGGTTTGCCCCTAATTAATCAACCACCTTTCTGATCCATGAGATTTTAACAAATCCAATGGAATTCTATTAAAACATTAAAACCAATTGACGTAAGCAATATCCAAAGCCCTATTTAGGGGGGAAGTCAGAAAAACGAAAAAGACCTTCCAAGGTCTACCCTGACCTATGGGGGGGGTTGATTAATCCGATGTTGACATTAGTAGCGAATCGTGATTTTTCAATGGGGCAAAAGACGGCTTCGGGGGGTTCCGGTACGGCACAACGCATCCCAAAATAAATCACTACCATAAGGGTTTTCGATTTTTTGTGTGCCAAATGGAAGGCCGCTAAAAAAAACAGTGCACGCCCTTTTACTACAAAAACTTGTGCACGGGTCCATTTTTTTTGCTTGAATTCTCCACGAAACAGCGGATTGTATCAAGCACGTGTTCACCCTTTTAGTAGTGAAAATGGTAAGGGGGATCAAAAACCAGGGTTTCTTCTCTATTTTTTTTTGGGTTCCATCATTGATGTGTGAAGAACCGGCAAGACACCACTAAGTCAACCAACCAGAAAAGGTATGAAAAGGTGATATCAAACCTTGTGTGTTTTTTTCTATTAAAAAAACCATAAAACATGGAAAGAAATTGTGACAGAACACATAGTGAAACTATGTTGCGGTAGTTTAGGAAGGAAGCCTCGTGAAGATGGGTGCTGCCGAAACTTTCGGGGACTGGACAAAAAGACTGCGGGGTTTCCAGGGGCAAGTAGGATATGTACAAGTAAGACATGGATCCAAATAAACCATTTTGTAAGATACAAGCTTATAAGATGATGGGGTTTGGGTCCTTGAAATCAACTTGGGGCACCCATTTTGTAAGGCGCCGATTTTGTTTTTCTTTTGGGGGGGTTCACCGGTGTTTCCTGGGGAATCACACCAAGCCTCCTGCCCTACCCACTTTATAAACCCCCTAACCATGGATGTTTGTAAGGTTAACTCCTGGGTCCCTTACAAAATGATTGCCTTGAGTCAAGGGGTAAGTAAATCTGCAGGGGGATACAAAATGCTGTAAATTACAGCATTTTTGCGTTTTGACGTCTGTTGCGGGAGCAATGCAAAAACGCAGAAAATGCTGTAAATACCAATGCTTTTTGGACCAGTGATGCACAAAACACTGCAAATACCAGTGTTTTTGAAAGCCAAGCAAAAAAAACACTGTAAATTACAACATTTTTGGCGGGATGATCGCAAAAAATGCTGGTATTTACATGTTTTTTGCAATTTCAAGAAAACGTGGAAGGCACGAAGCACTGTAAATAGCGGTGTTTTGACAACTTTTGGACGCCGAAACGCTGGTATTTACGCAGTTTTTTGCCCGTGGCGGCGCCAAACCCCTGTAAATTACAGCATTTTCTTCCCTTTTTGAAGCGATTTGTTGTCTCGATGAACGCAAAAAACACTGGTATTTACGCGTTTTCAAAAAATCGAAGATCGTGACTCGTGACGTGAACGAAACCGTGTAAATAACAGTGTTTTAGCCACTTTCGGGGACTAAAACTGTGGTATCTACGCGGGTTCTTGCCATCTGACAGCGCAAAATGCTGTAAATTACAGCACTTTGTGCGCTGTTTATGTTCAATTTTTTAACCTGCGATGCTTTCACCTGTTCTTTGCACTCTTCCACAAGAAACAATGTTGCAGAGTGAAACTGGACGACAGCGTGACCCGAAAGAAAGCTGGATGGAGGAGTCGCACAGAAGCTTTTACACATACAGGGGCTTTTACACAGAGAAGTCTTTACACAAACGAGCTTCTTACACACAGAAGGTTTTACACAGAGAAGTCTTTCCTCTAAAGAGCTTTTGCACACAAACGTCTAGGAGCCTTTACACACAGAAGCTGTTACACAAAGAAGTCCTTACACAGAGGGCTTTTTGCACACAGACGCATTTGCACACAGAAGCTTTTACACAGAGAAGCCTTCACACAGAGGAGCTTTTACACACAAAAGCATTTACACACAGCAAGCTTTTACACACACAGGGGCTTTTATACAGAGAAGTCCTTACACAAAGGAGCTTTTTACACACAGAAGGTTTTACACAGAGAAGTCTTTACTCTAAGGAGCTTTGCACACAAACGTCTAGGAACTTTTTCACACAGAACTTTTTACATGAAGAAGGCCTGACAGAGAGAGTTTTTACACACAGTTTGCACATAGAAGCGTTTACACAGAGAAGCCTTTACACAGAGGAGCTTTTGCACACAAAAACATTTGCACACAGCAAGCTTTTACCACACCGGGGCTTTTACACAGAGAAACCTTTACACAAAGGAGCTTTTTACACACAGAAGGTTTTACACAGAGAAGTCTTTACTCTAAGGAGCTTTTGCACACAAACGCCTGGAGCCTTTACACACAGAAGCTGTTACACAAAGAAGTCTTTACACAGAGGGCTTTTTACACACAGACGCGTTTGCACACAGAACCTTTTACACAGAGAAGCCTTCACACGGAGGAGCTTTTACACACAAAAGCATTTACACACAGCAAGCTTTTACACACACAGGGGCTTTTATACAGAGAAGTCCTTACACAAAGGAGCTTTTTACACACAGAAGGTTTTACACAGAGAAGTCTTTACTCTAAGGAGCTTTTGCACACAAACGTCTAGGAACTTTTTCACACAGAACTTTTTACACGAAGAAGGCCTGACAGAGAGTTTTTACACACAGACGCGTTTGCACACAGAAGCTTTTACACAGAGAAGCCTTCACACAGAGGAGCTTTTACACACAAAAGCATTTACACACACAGGGGCTTTTACACAGAGAAGTCTTTGCACAAAGGAGCTTTTTACACACAGACGGTTTTACACAGAGAAGTCTTTTCTCTAAGGAGCTTTTGCACACAAACGTCTAGGAGCCTTTACACACAGAAGCTGTTACACAAAGAAGTCTTTACACAGATATATAGCTTTCACACACAGACGCGTTTACACACAGAAGCTTTTACACAGAGAAGCCTTTACACTTTACACAAAGAGTCTTTACACACGGAAGCTTGTACACAGAGAGTTTTTACACACGGAAGCTTTTACACACAGATAAGCTTTCACACACAGAAGCTTTTACACAAAGAAGTCTTTACACAAAGTGGTTTTCACACACAGAAACTTTTACACACAAAAGCTTTTACACAGAGAAGTCTTTGCACAGAGGCGCCATTACACGAAGTAACAAGTTGAAATTGGCAGCAGTTCTTCGGGAAAAACCCTTGGCAGGAGCTTTCGGGAACTCACTTGCTCCCCAAAAAAGCCGTCTATTTCCAACAAAGTTCCTATTCCATGAACTTTTTTCAAAAAACATAAGGAATATATTTCTGAAGCAGGTCCCCATCCAAAAGATTTCAAGCCCACACTGCGATGAAATGGAGGGTCGAGAAATCCGGCGGAGCCGACGAGGGGCGTCAGCCCTTAAATCGGGCCAGCAGGCCCTGTGATGCCCCAAGATGGCCCGAAGATGGCCCAAGATGGGCCCAAGATGGCCCCAAGATGGCCCAAGATGGCCCCAAGATGGCCCGAGATCGGCCCAAGACGGCCCAACATAGGCCCAACCTGGCCCCAAGATCGCCCAACATGACCCCAAGATGGCTCAACATAGCTCCAAGATGGCCCAACATAGCCCCGAGATGGCCCAACTTAGCTCCAAATTATCGCAACACAACAAACTGATGCTCCAAATTTGTTGTTGTTGTTGTTGTGGTTGTTGTGGTTGTTGTGGTTGTGGTTGTTGTTGTTGTTGTTGTTGTGGTTGTTGTTGTTGTGGTTGTTGTTGTTGTTGTGGTTGTGGTTGTTGTTGTTGTTGTTGTGGATGTGGTTGTTGTTGTTGTTGTGGATGTGGTTGTTGTTGTTGTTGTCATCGTTGTTGTTGTTGTTGTCGATGTCCTTGTCGTTGTTGTTGTTGTTGTTCTTCTTGTTCTTCTCGTCGTTTTGTTGTTTTTGTTGTCGTCGTTGTCCTTGTCGTTGTCGTATTGGTTGTGGTCGTGGTTGTGGTTGTTGTTGTTGTTGTTGTTGTTGTTGTTGTCGTCGTCGTTGTTCTTTGTGTTCTTGTCGTTGTCTTCTTGTTCTTCTCGTCGTTTTGTTGTTTTTGTTGTCGTCGTTGTCCTTGTCGTTGTCGTATTGGTTGTGGTCGTGGTTGTGGTTGTTGTTGTTGTTGTCGTCGTCGTTGTTCTTTGTGTTCTTGTCGTTGTCGTTGTTGTCTTGTTGTTGTGG
>CAMXCT020006568.1:166124-173624 GCA_947184155.2 Cladocopium goreaui | reverse complement strand
AGCCGTAGTAGTAGTTGTTGTTGTCGTTGTTGTTGTCGTTGTTGTTGCTGTTGTTGCTGTTGTTCTTGTTGTGGTTGTTCTTGTAGTAGTAGTAGTAGAAGTAGTAGTAGTAGTCGTCGTCGTCGTCGTCGTAGTCTCAGTAGTAGTAGTCGTAGTAGTAGTAGTAGTTGTTGTTGTCTCTGTTGTTGTTCTTGTTGTTGTTGTTGTTGTTGATGTCGTCAACGTCGTCGTCGTATTCCTTGGCGTCGTTGTTGTTGTTGTTGTTGCTGTTGTTGTTCTTGTTGTCGTTGTTATTGTTCTTGTTGTTGTTGTTGCTGCTGCTATTGTTGTTGTTCTTGTTGTTGTTGTTGCTGTTCTTATTGAGGCTGATGATGATGATGATGATGATGATGATGATGTTGATGCTGCTGATGATGTTGATGCTGATGCTGGTGCTGGTGCTGATGCTGGTGAGGATGATGGTGATGCTGATGATGATGAAGAAGAAGAAGAAGATGATGATGATGCTGCTGCTGATGATGATGATGATGATGTTGATGCTGATGATGATGGTGATGATGATGATGATGATGATGAGGAGTTGTTGCAACTGATGCTGCTGATCATGATGATGCTGCTGATGATGCTGCTGCTCATGCTGCTGATCCCACCCTGCACCTTTTGGCCTGCTGGCCCGCTGTTGGGCATCAGCCCCTTAAATCGGGCCAACAGGCCCTGTCGATGGGCAAAGCCCCCGCCCGAAGGGCGCTAGCTTTAGCTATAGGGGTGCCCGTGCCTGCCGCCGACCTTCAAAAGTGTCAAAAAAACATCGTAATTTACAGTGTTTTTGGCTCTTCCCAAAAAGTCAACATAAATCGGAATTGAAAATTTTTGGGGTACCCACTTGCCCCAAAATGGCCCCAAGACGGCCCAAGATGAGCTCCAAGATGGCCCTAGATGGCCCGAAGATGGCCGAAGATGGGCCCAAGATGGCCCCAAGATAGCCCCAAGATAGCCCAAGATAGGCCCAAGATTGGCCAACATAGGCCCAACCTGGCCCTAAGATCGCCCAACATGACCCCAAGATGGCTCAACATAGCTACAAGATGGCCCAACATAGCCCCGAGATGGCCCAACTTAGCTCCAAATTATTGCAACACAACAAACTGATGCTCCAAATTTGTTGTTGTTTGTGTTTGTGTTTGTTGTTTGTTGTTTGTTGTTTGTTGTTTGTTGTTTGTTGTTTGTTCTTTGTTGTTTGTTGTTGTTTGTTGTTGTTGTTGTTGCTGGTGGTGGTGGTGGTGGTGTTGTTGTCGTTGTCGTTGTCGTTGTCGTGGTGGTGGTGGTGGTGGTTGTGGTTGTGGTTGTGGTTGTGGTTGTTGTTGTTGAGACTGATGCTGATGATGATGGTGCTGATGATGATGCTGCTGCTGCTTCTCCCACCCTGCACCTTTTGGCCTGCTGGCCCGCTGTTGGGCGTCAGCCCCTTAAATCCGGTGATGCCTCGCTGTGCTGTGGTGGATGCTAAGCATAGCTTTAGCTACTTGGGGGCGCGCCGATGCCGCCGACCCTTCCGAAAAATCCTTCAGCCTGCTGGGGTTTTCACGTTTTTCGGGGTTCGGGGTGGGAAAAAAGATGGTGAAATTCGAAGATGCGTTTTGGAGGTCCTTGTTGGGCGTTTTTTGGCCGACTTTTTGTGGATTTTTCATGTTTTTTGGTGCTGTCCACGCGTAAAAATCGTGTAATTTACGATGATATTGTGCCTTTGGCATCCAAAAAAAGCTTCTGACAACATGCTGGAAACTGCGTAAATATTTTGCTAGGCCCGGGCCACAAAACACTGTAAATAACGGGATTTTTACTAGCAGAGGCTCAAAACGTCGTAAATACCGTGGTTTTGCACTGGCGCGGAGCCAAAAACATCGGTATTTACGGTGTTTTTTGTTCCGAGACATGAAAAATCGCGCAAATACCGCGCCTATTTGACGCTTTTTGGGGGTTTGCAAAAACCGCCTCTCTGACGATTTTCGGGGGTTTGCAAAAAAGTACCAACTACAAAGAGATCGCTGTCCGCCATTGCTCTGCTTGCCGCTTCGGCAACTCTCAAGCCACAATGCCAGCTCTGCAGCCAGATTCAGCTCGCAGCATGTCATGTCCGCAAGTTCAGATGAAATCCCCCTCTCTCTTTCCCTCCCCTGACCCCTACAGGCATCGCCGGTGTGCGAAGCTCTACAATATATATATATACATATACATATATATATGTATGTCAATGTATGTATGTATGTATGTATGCATGCATGCATGCATGCATGCATGGATGGATGGATGGATGGATGTATGTATGTATGTATGTATGTATGTATACATATGTATACATATATACGTATATATACATATATATATATATACACTATATATATAAATATATATAAATAGTGTGTGTGTATATATATATAAATAGAGCAAAATATTATGACGATAAAGAGGACCATCCCCGGTAGGACACCAAGTCTATCGTATGTGGCCGGATACCATGATGGTTGGCTGTCGCATCAGCCGAGTTACATTTCTGTTCAAGACAGTGAGGGCTGTATGTTCGAGTTTTCCGCGGGTTCCTCAGGACAACAGCATGGTGGTCTCGCGCTGTCAGTGGATGAGATCGAAGACAGGATCCACAGTGGGTTGTAGCATGTTAAAGCCATATACACTTTTAGGGTCTTAAAACTAAAAAGTGAATCGTGAAACACGTATTTTCTCTCCATCATGTCGTTAAATATATTGGGGCAATTCCTCAGTATTTGCAAACTTCAATGATCGTCCTTGCAACGTGCTCCTCTTGGATACCAAAAAACACAGGCACATACTGAGGAATTGATACCCCGAGATAATTAACGACATGATGGAGAGAAAATATGTGTTTCACGATTCACATTTTCGTTTTAAGACCCTTAAAGTGGCTATGGCTTTAACATAGATCGGCCACACAGGTTGCTGCGGCCAAGCATCGGAGGCAGTGCGACTCAGCCGCTGCCAGGAGCATGGCACCGCAGCCCCGGCTGAGGTGCTCCGAAGCCACTTTGACCTGCGAAATGTACAGCTCCTTCTTCTCCTTCAGGTAGATAGCCTTAGGAACCAGCATGGGCACATTGGAGAGATGAAGTGCATACACATGCGTATAACCAAAAAAACTTTAAACTTTAAACAATTATAGGGCCGGAAAACCCCGCATGTTAACAACTTCGCCAGACTTAGACTGGTGATGGTGGGTGAGTTTGTGTTTATTTATGTATGTGCATGTACGGGTGTGTCACTTTGGTAGTGTGTTAATGTTGGATCCCGATGAGTGTGGTGGGTCTCAATTGTAGAAAATTATTTTTTTAATTCAGACCCAGGTAAATAGGCAAGGTGGGTCTCAATTGTAGAAAAAAAAATTGGGAGGCTCATTTTTCAGTTTTTTTTGTTTTTTTGAATTTTTAATTGAATTTTTATTTTTTTAAAATTGTTTTTCAATTTTTAAGTTGTTCCCCACCTGCCAGGTGAGGGTTGTTAGATTTTATGTCAGTTGCCTCCTCTCCTCCTCCTCCTCCTCGTCCTCCTCCTCCTCCTCCTCCTCGTCTCCTCCTGCCGGACCTCAACCACGAGCATTCTTGCCAGTGTTCTCTGCCGGACCTCAACCACGGTCATCCACGCCCAGTGTTCCCTTCCGGACCTCAACCACGGTCATCCACGCCCAGTGTTCCCTGCCGGACCTCAACCACGATCATCCACGCCCAGTGTTCCCTGCCGGACCTCAACCACGATCATCCACGCCCAGTGTTCCCTGCCGGACCTCAACCACGATCATTCACGCCCAGCGTCCC
This sequence comes from Cladocopium goreaui, assembly GCA_947184155.2. NCBI lineage: Eukaryota > Dinophyceae > Suessiales > Symbiodiniaceae > Cladocopium > Cladocopium goreaui. The sequence goes on along the minus strand of CAMXCT020006568.1, from coordinate 169,782 downwards.
CTGCCGGACCTCAACCACGACCATCCGACCTCAGTGTCCCCTGCTGGACCTCAACCACGACCATCCACGCCCAGTGTGCCCTGCCGGACCTCAGATAGAATGCCAGAAGATATGCCAGATGCAATGCCAGAAGGGTTGCCAGATAATATGCCAGATAGAATGCCAGAAAATATGCCAGAAGATATGCCAGATAGAATGCCAGGAGGTTTGCCAGATAATATGCCAGAAGATATGCCAGATAGAATGCCAGAAAATATGCCAGAAGATATGCCAGATAGAATGCCAGATAGAATGCCAGAAAATATGCCAGAAGATATGCCAGATAGAATGCCAGAAAGAGTGCCAGAAGGTATGCCAGATAGAATGCCAGATAGAATGTCAGATAGAATGCCAGAAGATATGCCAGATAGAGTGCCAGATAGAGTGCCAGAAGATATGCCAGAACATATTGCAGAAGATATGCCAGATAGAGTGCCAGAAGATGTGCCAGGTAGAATGCCAGAAGATATGCCAGATAGAATGCCAGAAGATACGTCAGATAGAATGCCAGAAGATTTGCCAGTAACAAAACGTATGTCATGGTGGGGATCACTCGAAGTAAAGTAATTTTGTTGTTTTTTTGTTTGAATTATTTTTTAATTTTTAATTGTTTTTTTTTTAAAATTGTTTTTCAATTTTTAAATTATTTTTTATTTTTTTTATAATAACTATTAATTATTTAAATGTAGGGGTCCTCAATTATGTAGGGGTCCTCAATTATGTCAAAATGTTGAGTAATTAGCAGATTCCTGTTTTTTCCCCATGGATTTCAATTGATTTTAATATAAAAAATACTGTTTTTTCTTAAATAATAACCTAAAATTGCCTTTGCCTTCCACAGAAAAATTGATGCTGATCCTGAATAATATGATTTGTTGTGGGGGGTCTCAATTGTAGATTTTTTTTCAAAATCCAAAAAAATCCAAAATCATTGCAATCAATTGAAAGTAAATTATAATCAGATCAAAGTAAATTGAAATCAATTGAAATCAATTGTTCATTTTGAAATTCTGCCTAATTTCCCAAAATATAAGATACCTTATTAAAACCCAATTAAAAAACAACACCCAAACAATTTTTCAAGGGGGTAGTCCATGAGCAACCCTGATCCTCAATAGTGTGTTTGTTGTGGTGGTCCTCTATTGTGCCCAGCTTTTTTCTTGAAAGAAAAAATCCAAAATCATTGCAATCAATTGAAAGTAAATTATAATCAGATCAAAGTAAATTGAAATCAATTGAAATCAATTGTTCATTTTGAAATTCTGCCTAATTTCCCAAAATATAAGATACCTTATTAAAACCCAATTAAAAAACAACACTCAAACAATTTTTCAAGGGGGTAGTCCATGAGCAACCCTGATCCTCAATAGTGTGTTTGTTGTGGTGGTCCTCTATTGTGTCCAGCTTTTTTTTTGAAAGAAAAAATCCAAAATCATTGCAATCAATTGAAAGCAAATTATAATCAGATCAAAGTAAGTTGAAATCAATTGAAACCAATTGTTCATTTTGAAATTCTGCCTAATTTCCCAAAATAAAAGATACCTTATTAAAACCCAATTAAAAAACAACACCCAAACAATTTTTCAAGGGGGTAGTCCATGAGCAACCCTGATCCTCAATAGTGTGTTTGTTGTGGTGGGCCTCAATTGTGTCCAGCTGCTGCCTGGTGTGAAAAAAATCAAAGATTTCTTTTATCCTGTTCCTTTCTAAAGCTTTTCTTTTTTACTTTCTTGATTTCATTTAGGAATTCAAAAATGCTCAATTTCCCAAAATGTAAAATGCATTATTAAAACCCAATTAAAAAACAGCACCCAAACAATTTTTCAAGGGGGTAGTCCATGAGCAACCCTGATCCTCAATAGTGTGTTTGTTGTGGTGGGCCTCAATTGTGTCCAGCTGCTGCCTGGTGTGAAAAAAATACTTTACTTCGAGTTATCCCCACCATGACATTTATACGTTTTGTTACTGGCAAATCTTCTGGCATTCTATCTGACATATCTTCTGGCATTTAATCTGGCAAATCTTCTAACATAGTATCTGGCACATCTTTTGGCACTCTATCTGGCATATCTTCTGCAATATGTTCTGGCATATCTTCTGGCACTCTATCTGGCACTCTATCTGGCATATCTTCTGGCATTCTATCTGGCAAACATTCTGGCACTTTATCTGGCATACTTTCTGGCATTCTATCTGACATTCTATCTGGCACACCTTCTGGCATTTTATCTGGCATGTTGTGGTTGAGGTCCGGCAGGGAACACTGGGCGTGGATGATCGTGGTTGAGGTCCGGCAGGGAACACTGGGCGTGGATGGTCGTGGTTGAGGTCCGGCAGGGAACACTGGGCGTGGATGATCGTGGTTGAGGTCCGGCAGGGAACACTGGGCGTGGATGATCGTGGTTGAGGTCCGGCAGCGAACACTGGGCGTGGATGATCGTGGTTGAGGTCCGGCAGCGAACACTGGGCGTGGATGATCGTGGTTGAGGTCCGGCAGGAGATGGGCGTGGATGATCGTGGTTGAGGTCCGGCAGGAGGAGACGAGGAGGAGGAGACGAGGAGGAGGAGGAGGAGAGGAGGCAACTGACATAAAATCTAACAACCCTCACCTGGCAGGTGGGGAATCAAAGATTTCTTTTATCCTGTTCCTTTCTAAAGCTTTTCTTTTTTACTTTCTTGATTTCATTTAGGAATTCAAAAATGCTCAATTTCCCAAAATGTAAAATGCCTTATTAAAACCCAATTAAAAAACAGCACCCAAACAATTTTTCAAGGGGGTAGTCCATGAGCAACCCTGATCCTCAATAGTGTGTTTGTTGTGGTGGGCCTCAATTGTGTCCAGCTTTTTTTTTGAAAGAACAAAAATGCAAAATAAATTGAAATCAATTGAAAATAAATTGAAATGAATTGGAAATAAATTAAAACCAATTGAAAATAAATTGAAATCAATTGAAAGTAAATTAAAATTAATTAAACGTAAATTGAAATCAAGTAATTAAAAATGAATTGAAATCAATTAAAAATAAATTGAAATCAATTGGAAGTAAATTGAAATCAATTGAAAATAAATTACTTTACTTCGAGTGATCCCCACCATGACATTTATACGTTTTGTTACTGGCAAATCTTCTGGCATTCTATCTGACGTATCTTCTGGCATTCTATCTGGCATATCTTCTGGCACTCTACCTGGCATATCTTCTGGCATATGTTCTGGCATATCTTCTGGCATTCTATCTGGCATATTATCTGGCAAATCTTCTGGCATTCTATCTGGCAAACATTCTGGCACTTTATCTGGCATATCTTCTGGCATTCTATCTGACATTCTATCTGGCATACCTTCTGGCATTCTATCTGGCATATCTTCTGGCATATTTTCTGGCATTCTATCTGGCATTCTATCTGGCATATCTTCTGGCATATTTTCTGGCATTCTATCTGGCATATCTTCTGGCATATTATCTGGCAAACCTTCTGGCATTCTATCTGGCATATCTTCTGGCATATTTTCTGGCATTCTATCTGGCATATCTTCTGGCATATTATCTGGCAACCCTTCTGGCATTGCATCTGGCATATCTTCTGGCATTCTATCTGAGGTCCGGCAGGGCACACT
>CAMXCT020006568.1:11124-161124 GCA_947184155.2 Cladocopium goreaui | reverse complement strand
TCATCATCGCCCTTCGGTTACTTTGGCGCATTTTTTTCTTAACCAAAACCGGTGCGGGAATGAGCCAGCGGAGAAAAAACGGAAAAGAAAACATATTCAAAGCATTGTGTGGGGAAGTTCCCGAAGGAGACCATCAAACCCTTGATGCCCAATCCTTCACGCATGCTGTGGGAAAATACGATGGCCAAGCATGTCCGGCTATCGTATTTTCCCACATCGTTTTTGGAACCTGTGACATGCTACAGTGGAAATACAAAAATCCTCCTCTTCACCCCCTTACACTGAATATAGCATTGGGAAGCAAACCAGTGTCAGGAAGATTGAACAAACTAATGAAATAGTTATGAAAACTCTTGAGACAATCAAATACTTCAAACCTAGGGTTTGGTCCATAGAAAACACCCAAACATGGCTTTTGAAGTAGCAACCATTTATGCAGGGCTCGCCATACTTTGATGCGGATTACAGTGCAAGCACTGTATAAGAATTCCTTGTATAAGAAAATGAGGAGCTGGATTTTTTTGCCGCATATATTGCTTGTGGAAAATATATGCAAATGGAAGTTAAGAAATTGAGGGGCCCTGGAATTTTCAAGGCTAAGAATACTAAGAATTTCGTAGTTATGTATTGAGCTGAACCCTTACCCGGTGACGTCTCCGCTACACAAGGCTCTTTTAAAACCCTTACATGGTTAAGAAATTGAGGGTTAAGAACTTGAGGGTTAAGAAATGGAGGGCTAAGAAATTGAGGGGCTGGATTTCTTAGGTATGAATTGAGTTGAGCCTTACCCGGTGGCTTCTATGGCGGCGAAAAGGGAGCAAGGCGAGGCAAGGCAAGGCAAAGCAATAGAGGGCAACACAAGCACAACAGGCAAGGACCCATGCTGACTCTGGCGGGTGTCTAGCTGCTAGGGCTGAAGACATCGCCCGTAATTACACTAATTACACGGCGGTTCGAAGCCGGGCTGGCCAAGTGAGTGCCGCCTCTTCATTGCCATGCCATGGTTGTGCAATGTTCACTTTGGCGGGTATTTGGTTGCAAGGAGTTGTGACTTGGTTTACCAAATGCAGGGTATTTATAATGAATATGTCATATTGAATACTACATTAAGAAATTGCTAAGAAATTGAGGGACCCTCGGCCGAATAGCTGTATATATTTACTGGCATACATTGCGCCTTTCCCAAAAGAAATTGGGGGACCCCGGCCATCGGCAACCAACATTCTTATACAACGCTGGCGCTGTATTGCAAGTATGGATTTCCTTGCAGGAGAAGGACAAGACATTGGACAAATTTGGACACCTGGACACCTAAAACCACTGTGTAAAAGCACTTATAGAATGATGGATGGTATTTAATAGGTTTAAAGAAATAGGTATTCAAACAAAAATGCACAAAGAACACCTAGTAATTAATAGCAAAAAGACTTGGCTTGAAAACGACACCTTGTTCAAACAACACGATGCATGCTGTGGGCTTTAGCTATTTACTGCGCCTTGCCACTAACAATATTGCCCCTTGCCACAAAAGGTGGGTAGATGGGGTTTATACTATCTTGATTAAGTCTGAAAGTGCCAGACCCAAACTCTGGTTGCACTGGCCCAGGTTCTGCTGACAGAGCTGTAAAGATGTTTGGCAGGAGGTGTGTGCATGTGTGTCTGTGTGCAAATGCGGGGCTCTTCCTATTTCTTAAGTCTATATCAAATAAAAATATATCTGTCAAATATATTTCACAAAACATATCTATCGAATGAATAAATGTTATCAAAATTTCAAATGTCAAAAAAGGAGGGAAGGCCTGAAAGTGCGTAGCACTGAAAAATATTTATGTCAATCTTGTTTATTAATTGTGGCCTTGGTAATCCATCAGCCCCCATTGCGGGGTGTGCGTCAGCCCCTTTTGTCACCTGACCTTCTGACAACAGGGGGGGGTGCCTAAAAGAAGAATGGTATACAGAAATGTTGGGAGTGTTCCCATGAAAGTTGGTTGGGTCAGCAGATACGATACATCAACGACTCAATGTCCGTTTTTTTTGTTCTGGGGTCGGCGGCAGGGAAGGCAGCCCTTGAGGACATGAGATGTAACTTTGATGTAAGTTTGCATCAAATTTGCACTTTATGAGGTGTAAGTTTACAGCAAAATTCCACTAACACTAAATTTACACATCAAAAGTATTAGTATAAGTTTACACATCAAACTTACCTGCCAACACTGTAAAATTACTTAACTCAATCTTACACGCAAGTCGCAAAAGTGTAAGTTTATACTTGTAAATGTAAGTTTGGTGTAAGTTGACGCCTCAAACATGTAAGTTTTCATCAAATTTACACTTGTGCATGTACGTTTACATCAAACTTACGCTCTTGATGTGTATATTTAGTGTAAATTTGATGCAAACTCACACCTCAAAACTATAAGTGTGATATAAACTTACACCTCATGTCCTTAAACCACTGAAACATCAGAATGCACTCACAAAAACAACGCGTTTTTTTTCTGGAAAACATTGATGTTGTTTATTTTGGAAAAAACATCAACTGCCCAATTTAGATGTAGCTATGGAGGTAGCAAGCCTTGCTAGGCCTCCTCAAAATTGTGACAGGTACTCAGCACCAATGACGTAGCCAAATGTAGCTTTGCTATAGTGCACCCAGTATAGTACAGTGCAACTATAATAATATGCTGTTTACAAGTGTGGAGATGGACCGTTGAAGACAAAAAAATACTTTACCTCGAGTTATCCCAAGCATGACATTTATACGTTTTGTTACTGGCAAATCTTCTGGCATTCTACCTGACATATCTTCTGGCATTTTATCTGGCATATCTCCTGGCATTCTATCTGGCATATCTTCTGGCATTCTACCTGGCATATTTCATGGCATTTTATCTGGCATACCTTCTGGCTTTCTATCTGACATATCTTCTGGCATATCTTTTGGCATGCTATCTGGCATATCTTTTGGCATTCTACCTGGCATATGTTCTGGCATATCTGCTGGCATTCTATCTGGCATATCTGCTAACACTCTATCTGGCATATCTTCTGGCATTCTATCTGGCATATCTCATGGCATTTTATCTGGCATACCTTCTGGCATTCTATCTGGCATATCTCCTGGCATTTTATCTGGCATATCTTCTGGCAATCTATCTGACATTCTATCTGGCATTCTATCTGGCCGTTGAGGTCCAGCGGTGCTCACTGAGCTCGGAGGGTCCCAGGTTGGGGTCCAGCGGTGCTCACTGAGCTGGGAAGGTCCCAGGTTGAGGTCTAGCGGTGCTCACTGAGCTGGGAAGGTCGCAGGTTGAGGTCCAGCGGTGCACATTGAGCTGGGCAGGTCCCAGGTTGATTGGCGAAGAGCTTGGCCAAGAGCTTGGTGAAGAGTTGGCGAGAGCTTGGCGGAGGAGGATGAGGAGGCGGAGGAGGAGTACGACGACGACGAGGAGGACGAGGAGGAGGACGAGGCGGAGGAGGACGAGGCGGAGGAGAACAGCTCTGATAAAATCTAACAACCCTCACCTGGCAGGTGGGGAACAACACAATGTTTGCAATAAATGTGACATGAATCAATGACCTCCCCTGAAGTTTGGTCAGACAAGATCATGAATCACTGGGTGCGTCCAAGAGGCATGCACATAGCCAGCCAGGCACTTCGAGTGGAGGTGAACCAGTGGCAAAGTGAACCGCCACGGAGTCCTTCCGGTCAACACCGCCTGCCGAAGAGCCCCTCGGGAGTGCATGGACACCGCACTGGCATCAATGACATCGGTGCTGCTGGCATTAGGTTCTTTATGATTCTGTACTATACGCTTCAATACCTGGCATCGTCTGAGGAATTCCACGAAACCGGAAAAAGAATTTGCCATAAAAGGTGGACGTGGGAATTCATTCGTCGAACTACAGCAATAACAACAACACCAGCAACCCCAACAACCCCAACAACCCCAACAACCCCAACAAGACCAGCAACACCAACACCACCAAAACCACCAACACCGCAAACACCAGCACCAGCAGCAGCAGCAGCAACAGCAACAGCAACAGCAACCAACCAACCAACCAACCAACCAAGCAAGCAAGCAAGCAAGCAAGCAAGCAACCAACCAAGCAACCTGTAAAAGTGCGAGATGTTTCAAGCACTGTTGTCAAGCTGCAGCTGTTGGCGCCTTTTGCTGTTGCACGCACTCAGTCTGTATGGTGTCAACTAGAGTTGACTCAAGGCCTTGAACCCCAGGCCAGTGTTGGCATGACATGTTGAATATGTACATTGACACGACCCCTCAGATGTAGGCTATGTTAGCAAGCAGATGCTGACTACATATTCTACATGGGTCTGTGTTCACTAAATGTTGCAACTAATGTTGAAACTACAAACATGTTGAAACTGAAACAGCATTATGCTGGCTACTCATGCATGAGTGTTGGTTCATCCTCTATACAAATGCCGATGGCTTGGTTATCTTTATACACCTGTTGCAGCCGCAGGTGTTGGATGAAAACACTTGCTTAATTATGCGCACTTCAAGGTCTCATGCGTTGAACTTCATGTTGCGCAGTGCTCTGTTGCTTTGGTGCTTCTGCACCGGGATGTTGTCTGAGCTCCATCCCTGTTGTGATCATTAGTGATCACTCTGCGTCGTTCTCTTCCATGTTGTCTTCCATGCCTGTTGGCTCACGATACTGCTGTTGGAGGTAGTCATCTGCTGACTGCTCCATCAGCCATGTTGCCAGTGTTGAAGATCCCCTCAACCTCTCTAGTGTCTTCACACCAAAGTATTGGAATTGTTGTCCTCCTTCAAGGAGAGGATGCCACTTGTTGAGGACCATCCTGATTTTGGTCCTTGTTGCCTCTGGCAAGAATTCCAGTTGTTGAGTGCCACCGTACTGAATGGCTTGTTGAAGCATACAGATGAGATGTTGTGGGATCTCATCTCCAACTGTTGACAAATCCACAAGGGTATTGTAACTCCAAATGAAGTTGTTTGACCAGCTGAGCATATTGAAGATGTCGAGGAGCCCTTGTTCCCTGTTGAGTGCCCACAACTGTTGAGTGAGCAGTTCTGTTGCAGTGAACAACCATGATGCTCGCTCCTCAAGTTGGATCTGGATCGTGAGGCCTGCCCTGGCGAATGTTGTCCAACTTCGGTTGCCGATGCGGAAGATCATGTTGTTGGCATCTGGCTTGATGCTCAACAAGTAGACTGTGTTAGTCTTCACGTGTTGCTCTGCCACGTGATAGGGATGTTGGCGGACGGCCTTCATCGGGCTGACCGTATGTCATCCATTGTAGTTTACCTATTGTTCTCCTGTAGGCTGCATGTTCGTCTATTGAAAGAGGCTGTTCATGATGAGCTGTTGGTGTCTTCAAGGCTGATGTTCCTGGAGCTGGTGTGGATTGCAGTTCAGCATGTTGTTCTCCTCCAAGATATTGGCCACGTAATCCTGCGATAGTGAAATACCGTAGCTATCACCATTGTTGGTGATGTTGCGTCCAAGGAAGGAAACTGTCTTCCCTGGTTCAAGTGTACCTGTTGGTCGAAGCAGAAGGCGTTGCTGAATTGCTGTGAAGAGCTTGTCCACCACTTGTTGTTCTCCTAGGAAGAGAAGGTCATCGACGTAGACGAGGATATAGCAATCTCTTGTTGGTGTCATAAAGATGTTGGGCTCTGCTGTGCTGCGTTGAAGTCCAAGTTGTTGTAGGACTTCTGCAAGGTGGTTTTGCCAGGCTTTTGGACTGCTTCTCAGTCCATAGATTGCTTTGAGGAGTTTCCAGATGATGTTGTCCTCTGGTCTGTAAAACTCCTTTGGTGGATACATGTACAAGTCTGCTGTTGCTGCTGCAGCATGTAGGAAAGCTGTTGAGATGTCTCCTGTTCTGGCGATCCAACCTCTGTTGAGGCAGATAGTGAGAAGTGTTCTCAGGACGCAAAAGATGGGTGTTGAGGCATAGATGTCGTCAAGGTCGTTGACTGACTCTGTGTAGCCCTTTGCTAAAATTGTTGAACGAACCTTGTTGCCTTTGTCTCTGAGAACCCACCTTGACTGTATGATGTTCTTCTTTCGTTCTGGGGTCAAAGTGTTGATGTCGACTTCCATGTATACCTGTTGTTTCTTCATGCAATCGATCTCATTCTTCATTCCTTCAATGGTTTTCTGTTTGTCAAATCCTTCTGTGTTGTTGACCATAGGTTCCAAAAGGATCTTCTCTGTTTGTTCTTCTGTGACGTCGATTTCAACCCCTTTCTTTGTTTGAACTGTCACCTTTGTGATTCTTAGTTTGCTTGTTGGTGGCTCTTGTGCTGTGTCAGGCCTTGCTGGACCTGTTGCTGCTTCTGCTGTTCGATGTTGCTTTGGCAGACTGCCTTCTGCCACTTCGTCTGAAACTGTTCGTTTTGGTGATGGAAGTGATGGTCTGGTGTGACAGCTTGTTGGTGCTGTTGCCATTGGTGGGTCAGCAATGGCACATCGTGTTGATGTACCTGCCGGTGCTGTTGGTTGCTGTGCTTGAAGTTGTGGCTGTTGTGTTGTGTCTGCTCCAAAAGTCTGTGTGTCTGTCTCTGCCGCTGCTGGTCTCCTCAGTGGTTTGTAGACCAGTGGTGGTCTTGAGACGTATGGTCCACCAGTTGTGTATGGAAGTGTTGGTGATCTGTTGATCACGTCCATCAGTTGCTTGTTGTACTTTTCTGGTGCTGGAAGCCTTCTGATTGTCCGTGCTCGAACAACCTTGTTGGTAATTCCAATGAGGTTCTCATTGGATGTTGTGTCTTTGCCAAGCCATATGCCTGGCATGAAGCGCTGTTCCATCTTTGGAATGACTGTTGAGTTTGGCAACATGTAAAGAACTGTTTCACCAAACTCACAGAGTGGTGTTTTGTGTTCTTTATGCCATCTCCTGAAGAAGCTTGTGTTGCCATCTGAGTGTATGGCATACCTGTTGAGCAGGTAAGCTGTGTGTCTCACCATCCATGCTACGATGGGATGTTTGCTTGTAAGTCTGATGTCGTAGTTGTTCTGCAGTTGGGACTTCAGTGTTCTGACTTGTCCAATGAGTGTTCTGTGAAAGCGTTCGACGCTGCCTTGTGCTTGTGATGTGTATGTTGGTGCTTGTTGAACTGTGATGTTTCCTCCCATCTTAGCTGCTGTTGCTCTGAGAAGTGCTATGAGGTGATCTTCCTGATCTGACTGTAGAATTGTGCTGTTGAGTACAGCTTGTACTCTGCCACATTCCATGAGGAATGTTTGTATGCATTGGACGTGATATTGACAGTCTGCTGTCTTGTTGTTGACAAGAACTGCCATGCTCATGCCTGTTTCCACGTCAATGCCTGTGAGGATTGGTGTTGTTTCCTTTTCTCCAAGTGTTTTGAAGAAACAGAAGTCAAATTGTACCACTGGTTGTTTGCTGTGTTGTCGTGGGTGGTTGTCTGCACGTCCTTTGTTTTGAACACATGTTGGACACCAACTCATGCAGGGAAGGTGTGTGAGTTCATATTCAGCACTCTCTTGTGCTGTTGGCTGCTCTGGTGCTTTGATGCCTTTTGCTGTTCTGGCATCGAGATGTTCTTCCTCATCGATGTTGTAGTACTCCTCTTTGAACGCCGTGCTCTCCTCAAAGTTTGTTGAGCCTGTCCATGTAAAGTTCATTGTTGCTGAGGTCTTTGTTGTCCAGTCATCATCAATCCTGTATCCTCTGGCTCCTGATGTTGGCTTAACTATTGTTTGTCTTTGTGGCAATAGCTTTGTGACATCTGGACCATCCATTGCTTGTTGTGGGATGTAAAGCTGAGTCCGTTGTTGTACATGGACTCTCTTCCAGGACTGTCCTTCTTTGATCCAGTAGTCTGCTGTTGCTGGTGTGTCCTTTGGTCCTGGAACTGCTGTTCCTGGATATGCTTGCTGCTTCATTGGCAGCTGTTGTTGTGGTACCAGAGGTTGTTCCACTGTCTTCTTCTCTCGGTGTGGAACTGCTGATCCTGTAGGCTGCTGCGCTTGTTGCTGTTGCTGTGTCGTTGCCTTGGCTGTTGATGCCTTTGGTGTTGCTGATGCTGGCGCTGAAGCTGCTGTTGATGCTTTGGGCAACGGTGGTGCTGGAGGCTTTGTTGTCTCTTTGACTTTGAACCATGTTTCTCCTGACCATGCTGGTCCTGGAAGTCTTCTGTTCTGTCGTTGTTGTGGAAGGTCTTTGTATTTGTCCTCAAAGTCCTCAAGTGTTCCATCTGGCTTGTATGCTATTGTTCTTCTGTAGTTGTCCAGCTGTTCTTCTGGAACTGGACATTGTGCATCTGGTGTGAAGAGGGCCTTCCTTGTTCTCTTGTGTACCCTCACCAGATATCCTGTGCTGTTGTATATCCAAATGTCGTTGTTGTGTGTGACCCATTCAGGTCCTGTTGGTGTAAGTGTCACTGGGGACACTGTTGCTCGAATGCCATGTGACGTCTCACATATGTCGAGCTTCATGTTGCTTGGCATTGGGCTGATGTTGACTGTAAGAAAATACGGTCCTTGTTGTTGCTTCAGTGTTGCTTCAAAGCCGTTGGTGTTGGTGATTGTTGGGTGATCGCTAAGTTGGATGTTGAAACCCTGTGATGCCAGTCTTGTTACTGACAAAATGGGTTGTGACACGTCACACACACATAAAAGGGTATGACGATCGGTTGTTGCTTGCTGTTCTTCATGTACACCCGTTTGTAGCCATAGACTGTGATGTCTTCCTCTGTTGCTGTTGAGAGTCTTGGGCCTTGTTCTGGGTGAAGTTCATATGTTGTGTATGTTGGAGCAAACCCTGGGTGGGCAAACATGTGTTGCTGCTCCACTGTCAATCATCAAATCTTCTGTGTTTTTTTTGGTTGCTCAGTTGCTGGCTGCTGCTTGTTGGACTGCTGAATTGAAACGGCTGCTACGTGGAGTTGTGGAACTTGCTGTTCCTGCGCGCTTGTTGGTGGAAGTGCCAGTTGTTGCTGTGGCAGTGCGCTGACCTGTGTTTGATCAGCATTCCACCATTGGCCGTCATAGTATTGTTGTTGTTGTTGTTGATACCATTGGGTTGTTGCATCATCTTGCCAATGGCCAGTGTATGTGTTGGTTGTAACCTCGTTGAGGTTGTGTACTGCCACACGGCAGTCTCTTGCTATGTGACCTGATTGGCCACGTCTGTAGCATCCTTGTGTTGGGACTCCTTTTCCTTTTCCTGTTGGCTTGCCTTTGCCTATGTATCCTCCTTTGTTGAGCGCTCCTTTGAACGGCATTCCTTGCCAACCTTCCCTTTACCTTTGTCGCATCCGTAGCCATATCCTTTGCCTTTGTTGCTCTTACTCTTTCCTTTCCCTTTGTTGGGCTTCTTTCCTTTTCCTTTGTTGTACTTTCCCTTGTATCCTTTGTTGACAGCTCCAATGTCCATAGGTGCCGGTCCTCCGTGGGCGTGTGTTGAGACGCTGGATGTCCCAGGTTGCTGGTGTAGCCTGCTGAGGGCTGTGGTGGCTCTGTAATATTCCATGATTGTTTCACGTACCTCTACGTATGTTGGTGTTGCTCCTGCATTCAGGTGCAGGTGTTGTTGCAGTGGGCCTGATGTCTCGATCATCAGGACTGCAATTTTGGTTTGGTCTGGTAGTGTTGTGTTGTTGTCTCTCTCATACCTTGAGAGCTCGAATTCCCAGTTGGAGAATGACTCCTCGAAGCTGTTGCTGTCAAATGTTGGCTTGAGCAGCTTTGTTAGGTACCCTATACTTCTTGTTCCTAATGGTATGGCAAACCTGTTGCTGAGCTGTCTGTAGGTCTCAAGTCCCATCTCATGTTGTTACTGTCTGCACACTGTTGCTGCAGCTGCTGTTGTTACGTTCACAAGTATGTACTTCAGGTTGTTTTCTAGTTGTACCCATCTGTCTGCTTCCTCTGTGTTCTGTGCTGCTCCTCTCAAGTCTGCTTCTGTAAGTCGTTGTGTGGATGCTGCTGCACGTCGTAGGATGTTGGGGTAGAATGGGTCCATGAGGCCCATGTATGCTGTGAATTTGTATTTCCACTCCTCAAATGTGGAATAGTTGCCATCATATGTTGGGGGCTTGAATTTGAGTCGGTGTGTTGCTGCCACCGCTTCTGTCTGATCCTCTAGTGGTGCTGTTGGTGATGCCGCCATTGTTGCTTTGTGAAGTTTCGTTGAAGCTCCTCCAATGTCTTGGGATCAAGGCTTCTCCCTGTTGTCAAAGTGTTGTTGTTCAGCTGCTGCTTCCTTTGTTGTCTGGTGTGTTGTTTGTTGGGTGTTGTGCGCAGTAATTGTTGAGAGTCCCCCAGTGTTCTGGGATCAAGCCCTCTGCCTGTTGTTTACTGCTGTTGCTTGGAGATGCCCCTGGTAAGGCAGAGCTCCGCTACCATGTAAAAGTGCGAGATGTTTCAAGCACTGTTGTCGAGCTGCAGCTGTTGGCGCCTTTTGCTGTTGCACGCACTCAGTCTGTATGTTGTCAACTAGAGTTGACTCAAGGCCTTGAACCACAGGCCAGTGTGGGCATGACATGTTGAATATGTACATTGACACTGTAAAATCACAAGGTAGCTCAGCTGAGTTGTTGTGACAAAATGTTGTACTTGCTGAGCAGGTGTTGGATCCTTTTTGTCTCTGCGGTGGCTGTGCACACGTCTGTATTGTTGTACCTATACTAGACAGATGGCTCAAGGCCTGCGGGGAACAGAAACATGTTGTGCAGGAGGACGTGACAATTTGACACGGCCCCTCGAATGTTGGATATCTCATCCAACAGTCGTCATCATAAATTGTTGTGCCCAAACGTTACTAGATGGCTATAATGTTGGGAAACGCTATACACTTTACACTCATGCAGCATCGAAAGAAGGTGTTGTCTATTGCTAGTGTACACCTATCTAGCTGAACTGCAAATTGTTTACCAACTGTGTTGGCTTTTGCCTCAGATCCATCTCACTGTTGCGCTCTTCTAGTGTTGAGGTAGATCTTGGCATCAGCATCATTATCGGTCACTTGGTGTGGGCCACCTCATCTCCTGCGCCATCCGGCATCTCCGCATCGTCATTGCCACTTGTTGGATCCGCACGCCATTTGTTGATCTCATCCATGTACTCCTGGACATCCATAGTGTCCGCCCAGGCAATGACGGCGTCTGTGCCGCGCACCCGGTCGGCTGTCTTGATGCCGTTGTAGTTAATCCAGGAGACAGGGTTCGGCCCTTTGATGTTGCATCAGAAGACCGTCGATCTGGCTGCTCACCGCTTCGTCCATACTATCCAGACACGGCAACCCGCTGTACCACAAGGCCTGCAGTGCTGCTGGCCACTGAACATGGCTGGTGTCTTTGATCTCTGCCAAGTTGATGGGTACGTTGTAGTCCCATGCCCATGTCTTTGACCGAGAGTAGTAAGTGCCAATGCGGTGGTTGATGCTCAGCTGGTCACTGCTGAAAACAATCCACGACTGTTGGCTCTCATACTCATATTTGGTCATGTTGTACACATGCCCTGCGTCGAGCTGAAACTGCGGAAAGCAGTAGCCCCGTGAGAAACTTGTCAAAGTTCCTGAGGAAAGACGCTTAGCATGTTGGATTTGCTCCGGCTCCCAACTGAGGAGAATCAGCTCCTTCTTGTTGAAAGTTCCAAGGTGCTGTTCCGTTGAATGGTAATACCAGGTGCACATGGCTCCCGCCGGGGTTGTGGCGAGAACAAGTTTGTCCCACCTTGGAAGACGCTGTCTTCCGTGAAGAGACTGCACCCTTACATCCGATGTTGTCGGATCACGAAGGTTGTCCAGCTCTTCCCAGGTGATGGTCAGCCAAAGCGCTAGTTTGTTGTTGGAACGCAGCTGCTGTTGATGGCTCTCAGGGTCATTCTTCTCAACTGAAAGATCCTCCATTCCTTTGCGCATGGCCAAGACAGTTGTTGTCAGACCGAGCGCATGGAGAGGTGCTGTGATCTCCTGTGCTGAGATCTTCACCTCAGAGTTGGGAAACTTTGTGAGAAGTCCCGCCATAGTTGGTTCTGACGGTGCCACCAACACTTGTTGGCTGTGATGGTTGAGGCCAAAAAAAGACTGCGGAGAAAAACGAAATGAAACGTCATGTTGCCAACTATCTGTTGGCAAATGCCGGACTTGAAACTGACATGTTGAGTAAGACAACATGTTGACAAATTCAGGGTTCACCATGCATGTAGATCTCCGTGTTGAGAATCAAAAAATTCTCGTTGAAATACAGGTTGAAACGAAACACGAGATGTGGTCAAACTTCGCTGAACCATGGCTGTATCGCCCGTGTGCGTTTGTGTGTGCAATGTTTGCTCACATCATTGCTGTACACGCGCACGCACGGTTACATAGACTTGCTTGTTACAAGCTGCTGGTGAAACTGTTGTAGCTGTTGCTGCATCCACTCAGTAGTGGATGTTTTGCTGGGTGTTGAGCCCAGCTGCCTGCAGGTGTCTGTGGAGTGTTTCTGTTGATATGTAATTGGTGAAGATGTCTGCTGGATTCTCGTTGGTGTGAATCTTGTTAAGTCTCACGATGTCGTGTGAGATCAGTTGTTGTATGAAGAGGTGTTTCAGGTCGATGTGTTTTGCTTTCCTTGACGATCCTATCCTTGTTGCCATGCTCTTGCCACTTGACGAATCTGTGTGGATTTTGATGTTGACCTTCTGGACGTTGAGAAGCTCCATGAGGAGATTGCGCAGGTGTAGTGCTTCTGTTGCTCCTGTGTTGATTGCGTACAGCTCTGCTTCTGCACTTGAGAGTGCGATTGTTGCCTGTGTTCGGCTGCCATAGTTTATTGTTGCTCCAAGTAGTGTGATGATGAAGCCTGTTGTAGATCTTCTTGTTTCTGGACAGCCTGCCCAGTCGCTGTCCACGTAGATGTTGAGGTCTGGAATCTGTGTTGGAGGTATCTTTGCTGTTGGTCTGATGACCTGTCTGTAGTGTTGTGTTCCTTTGAGATACCTGAGTAGATGCTTCAGTTTCTGTTGGTCTGCCGTCGTTGGTGCTTGTAATGCTCTGGCCAGCTCCTTTGTTGCGTAGCTGATGTCTGGACGAGTGTAGGTCATCCACTGCAGCTTGCCTACTGTTCTTCTGTAGGCTGCATGTTCTTCTTGTGAGAGGGGTTGTTCGTGATCAGCTGTAGGCGTCTTCAGTGCTGTTGTTCCTGGCGCTGGTGCTGGGTTGCAGTTCAGCATGTTGTTCTCCTCCAAGATGTTCACCACGTAGTCCTGTGATAGTGAAATGTCGTAGCTATCACCGTTGTTGGTGATGTTGCGCCCAGGGAAAGAAACTGTTTTCCCCGGTTCGAATGTACCTGTTGGACGTAGAAGGAGATGTTGCTGAATGGCTGTGAAGAGCTTGTCCACCACCTGTTGTTCTCCTAGAAAGAGAAGGTCGTCGACGTAGACGAGGATGTAGCAATCTCTTGTTGGTGTCATGAAGATGTTGGGCTCTGCTTTGCTGCGTTGAAGTCCCAGGTGTTGTAGGACTTCTGCTAGGTGGTTTTGCCAGGCTTTTGGACTGCTCCTCAGTCCATAGATTGCTTTGAGGAGTTTGCAGACGATGTTGTCCTCTGGTCTGTAGAACTCCTTTGGTGGATGCATGTGCAAGTCTGTTGTTGCTGCTGCGGCATGTACAATGTAGAAAAGCTGTTGAGATGTCTCCTGTTCTGGCTATCCAGCCTCTGTTGAGGCAGATGGTGAGAAGTGTTCTCAGGACGCAGAAGATGGGTGTTGAGGCATAGATGTCGTCAAGGTCGTTGACTGACTCTGTGTAGCCCTTTGCTACAATTCTTGCACGAACGTTGTTGCCTTTGTCTCTGAGAACCCACCTTGACTGTATGATGTTCTTCTTTTGTTCTGGGGTCAGAGTGGTGATGTCGACTTCCATGTATACCTGTTGTTTCTTCATGCAATCGATCTCATTCTTCATTCCTTCAATGGCTTTCTGTTTGTCAAATCCTTCTGTGTTGTTGACCATAGGTTCCAAAAGGATCTTCTCTGTTTGTTCTTCTGTGACGTCGATTTCAACCCCTTTCTTTGTTTGAATTGTCACCTTTGTGATTCTTAGTTTGCTTGTTGGTGGCTCTTGTGCTGTGTCAGGCCTTGCTGGACCTGTTGCTGCTTCTGCTGTTCGATGTTGCTTTGGCAGACTGCCTTCTGCCACTTCGTCTGAAACTGTTCGTTTTGGTGATGGAAGTGATGGTCTGGTGTGACAGCTTGTTGGTGCTGTTGCCATTGGTGAGTCAGCAATGGCACATCGTGGAGATGCACCTGTTGATGCTGTTGGTTGTTGTGCTTGTAGTTGAGGCTGTTGTGCTGTGTCTGATCCGAAGGTCTGTGTGTCTGTCTCTGCCGCTGCTGGTCTCCTCAGTGGTTTGTAGACCAGTGGTGGTCTTGAGACGTATGGTCCACCAGTTGTGTATGGAAGTGTTGGTGATCTGTTGATCACGTCCATCAGTTACTTGTTGTACTTTTCTGGTGCTGGAAGCCTTCTGATTGTCCGTGCTCGAACAACCTTGTTGGTAATTCCAATGAGGTTCTCATTGGATGTTGTGTCCTTGCCAAGCCATATGCCTGGCATGAAACGCTGTTCCATCTTTGGAATGACTGTTGAGTTTGGCAACATGTAAAGAACTGTTTCACCAAACTCACAGAGTGGTGTTTTGTGTTCTTTGTGCCATCTTCTGAAGAAGCTTGTGTTGCCATCTGAGTGTATGGCATACCTGTTGAGCAGGTATGCTGTGTGTCTCACCATCCATGCTACGATGGGATTTTTGCTTGTGAGCCTGATGTCGTAGTTGTTTTGTAGTTGGGACTTCAGTGTTCCGATTTGTCCCATCAGTGTTCTGTGAAAACGTTCGACGCTGCCTTGTGCTTGCGATGTGTATGTTGGTGCTTGTCGAACTGTAATGTCTCCTCCCATCTTGGCTGCTGTTGTTCTGAGCAGTGCTATGAGGTGATCCTCCTGGTCTGATTGTAGGATTGTGCTGTTGAGTACAGCTTGTACTCTGCCACATTCCATGAGGAATGTTTGTATGCATTGGACGTGATATTGACAGTCTGCTGTCTTGTTGTTGACAAGAACTGCCATGCTCATGCCTGTTTCCACGTCAATGCCTGTGAGGATTGGTGTTGTTTCCTTTTCTCCAAGTGTTTTGAAGAAACAGAAGTCAAATTGTACCACTGGTTGTTTGCTGTGTTGTCGTGGGTGGTTGTCTGCTCGTCCTTTGTTTTGAACACATGTTGGACACCAACTCCTGTAGGGGAGGTGTGTGAGTTCATGTTCAGCACGCTCTTGTGCTGTTGGCTGCTCTGGTGCTTTGATGCCTTTTGCTGTTCTGGCATCGAGATGTTCTTCCTCATCGATGTTGTAGTACTCCTCTTAGAACGCCGTGCTCTCCTCAAAGTTTGTTGAGCCCGTCCATGTGAAATTCATTGTTGCTGAGGTCTTTGTTGTCCAGTCATCATCAATCGTGTATCCTCTGGCTCCTGATGTTGGCTTAACTATGGTTTGTCTTTGTGGCAATAGCTTTGTGACATCTGGACCAGCCATTGTTTGTTGTGGGATGTAAAGCTGAGTCCGTCGTTGTACATGGACTCTCTTCCAGTACTGTCCTTCTTTGATCCAGTAGTCTGCTGTTGCTGGTGTGTCCTTTGGTCCTGGAACTGCTGTTCCTGGATATGCTTGTTGCTTCATTGGCAGCTGTTGTTGTGGCACCAGAGGTTGTTCCACTGTCTTCTTCTCTCTGTGTCGAACTGCTGATCCTGTAGGCTGCTGCGCTTGTTGCTGCTGTTGCTGTGTCGTTGCCTTGGCTGTTGATGCCTTTGGTGTTGCTGATGCTGGCGCTGAAGCTGCTGTTGATGCCTTGGGCAACGGTGGTGCTGGGGGCTGTGTTGTCTCTTTGACTTTGAACCATGTTTCTCCTGACCATGCTGGTCCTGGAAGTCTTCTGTTCTGTCGTTGTTGTGGAAGGTCTTTGTATTTGTCCTCAAAGTCCTCAAGTGTTCCATCTGGCTTGTATGCTATTGTTCTTCTGTAGTTGTCCAGCTGTTCTTCTGGAACTGGACATTGTGCATCTGGTGTGAAGAGGGCCTTCCTTGTTCTCTTGTGTACCCTCACCAGATATCCTGTGCTGTTGTATATCCAAATGTCGTTGTTGTGTGTGACCCATTCAGGTCCTGTTGGTGTAAGTGTCACTGGGGACACTGTTGCTCGAATGCCATGTGACGTCTCACATATGTCGAGCTTCATGTTGCTTGGCATTGGGCTGATGTTGACTGTAAGAAAATACAGTCCTTGTTGTTGCTTCAGTGTTCCTTCAAAGCCGTTGGTGTTGGTGATTGTTGGGTGATCGCTAAGCTGGATGTTGAAGCCTTGTGATGCCAGTCTTGTTACTGACAAAATGGGTTGTGACATGTCACACACATAAAAGGGTATGACGATTGGTTGTTGCTTGCTGTTCTTCATGTACACCCATTTGTAGCCGTAGACCTTGATGTCTTCTTCTGTTGCTGTGGTAAGCCTTGGGCCTTGCTCAGGGTGTAGATCGTATGTTGTGTATGTTGGAGCAAACCATGGTGGACAAACGTGTGTTGCTGCTCCACTGTCAATCATCAAATCTTCTGTGTTGTTTCTGGTTGCTCAGTTGCTGGCTGCTGCTTGTTGGACTGCTGAATCGAAACGGCTGCTACGTGGAGTTGTGGAACTTGCTGTTCCTGCGCGCTTGTTGGTGGAAGTGCCAGTTGTTGCTGTGGCAGTGCGCTGACCTGTGTTTGATCAGCATTCCACCATTGGCCGTCATAGTATTGTTGTTGTTGATACCATTGGGTTGTTGCATCATCTTGCCAATGGCCAGTGTATGTGTTGGTTGTAACCTCGTTGAGGTTGTGTACTGCCACACGGCAGTCTCTTGCTATGTGACCTGATTGGCCACGTCTGTAGCATCCTTGTGTTGGGACTCCTTTTCCTTTTCCTGTTGGCTTGCCTTTGCCTATGTATCCTCCTTTGTTGAGCGCTCCTTTGAACGGCATTCCTTGTCCAATCTTTCCTTTGCCTTTGTTGTACCCGTAGCCGTATCCTTTGCCTTTGTTGCCTTTGCTTTTTCCTTTTCCTTTGTTGGGCTTCTTCCCTTTTCCTTTGTTGTACTTTCCTTTGTATCCTTTGTTGACAGCTCCAATGTCCATAGGTGCCGGTCCTCCGTGGGCGTGTGTTGAGACGCTGGATGAACCAGGTTGCTGGTATAGCCTGCTGAGGGCTGTGGTGGCTCTGTAATATTCCATGATTGTTTCACGTACCTCTACGTATGTTGTTGCTCCTGCATTCAAGTGCAGGTGTTGTTGCAGTGGGCCTGATGTCTCGATCATCAGGACTGCAATTTTGGTTTGGTCTCGTAGTGTTGTGTTGTTGTCTCTCTCATACCTTGAGAGCTCGAATTCCCAGTTGGAGAATGACTCCTAAGTTGTTGCTGTCAAATGTTGGCTTGAGCAGCTTTGTTAAGTACCCTATGCTCCTTGTTCCAAGTGGTATGGCAAACCTGTTGTTGAGCTGTCTGTAGGTTTCAAGTCCCATCTCGTGTTGGTGCTGTCGACATACTGTTGCTGCAGCTCCTGTTGTCACATTCGCAAGTATGTACTTCATGCTGTTGTCTAGTTGTACCCATCTGTCTGCTTCCTCTAGTGTTTGTGCTGCTCCTCTCAAGTCTGCTTCTGTGAGTCGTTGTGTAGTTGTTGCTGCACGTCGCAGCATGTTGGGGTAGAATGAGTCCATGAGACCCATGTAGGCTGTGAATTTGTATTTCCACTCTTCAAATGTGGAATAGTGGCCATCGTATGTTGAGGGCCTGAGTTTGAGCCGGTGTGTTGCTGCCAACGCTTCTGTCTGATCCTCTAGTGGTGCTGTTGGTGATGCCGCCATTGTTGCTTTGTGAAGTTTCGTTGAAGCTCCTCCAATGTCTTGGGATCAAGGCTTCTCCCTGTTGTCAAAGTGTTGTTGTTCAGCTGCTGCTTCCTTTGTTGTCTGGTGTGTTGTTTGTTGGGTGTTGTGCGCAGTAATTGTTGAGAGTCCCCCAGTGTTCTGGGATCAAGCCCTCTGCCTGTTGTTTACTGCTGTTGCTTGGAGATGCCCCTGGTAAGGCAGAGCTCTGCTACCATGTAAAAGTGTGAGATGTTTCAAGCACTGTTGTCGAGCTGCAGCTGTTGGCGCCTTTTGCTGTTGCACGCACTCAGTCTGTATGTTGTCAACTAGAGTTGACTCAAGGCCTTGAACCACAGGCCAGTGTGGGCATGACATGTTGAATATGTACATTGACACTGTAAAATCACAAGGTAGCTCAGCTGAGTTGTTGTGACAAAATGTTGTACTTGCTGAGCAGGTGTTGGATCCTTTTTGTCTCTGCGGTGGCTGTGCTCCACTGTCAATCATCAGTTCTTCTGTAGTGCTTGCTGTTTGCTCAGTTGCCGGCTGGTGCTTGTTGGAGTGCTGGATTGAAATGGCTGCGATGTGAAGTTGTGGAACTTGTTGTTCCTGCGCACTCGGTGGTGGTAGTGCCAGTTGTTGCTGCGGCAGTGCGCTGACCTGTGTTTGGTCATCATTCCACCATTGGCCGTCATAGTACTGCTGTTGATACCATTGGGCTGTTGGGTCTTCTTGCCATTGGCTGGTGTAGGTGCTGGTGTTGCCTGTGGCTTCGTTGAGGTTGTGCACAGCCACTCTGCAATCTCTTGCTATGTGGCCTGGCTGACCACATCTGTAACATCCTTGTGTTGGGACTCCTTTTCCTTTGCCTGTTGGCTTGCCTTTTCCTTTGCCTATGTATCCTCCTTGGTTGAGCGCTCCTTTGAACGGCATTCCTTGTCCAATCTTTCCTTTGCCTTTGTTGTACCCGTAGCCGTATCCTTTGCCTTTGTTGCCTTTGCTTTTTCCTTTTCCTTTGTTGGGCTTCTTCCCTTTTCCTTTGTTGCTTTCCTTTGTATCCTTTGTTGACAGCTCCAATGTCCATAGGTGCCGGTCCTCCTTGGGCATGTGTTGAGACACTGGATGAACCAGGTTGCTGGTGTAGCCTGCTGAGGGCTGTCGTGGCTCTGTAGTACTCCATGATTGTTTCATGTACCTCTACGTATGTTGGTGTTGCTCCTGCATTCAGGTGCAGGTGTTGTTGCAGTGGCCCTGATGTCTCGTTCATCAGGACTGCAATTTTGATTTGGTCTCGTAGTGTTGTGTTGTTGTCTCTCTCATACCTTGAGAGCTCGAATTCCCAGTTGGAGAATGACTCCTAAGTTGTTGCTGTCAAATGTTGGCTTGAGCAGCTTTGTTAAGTACCCTATGCTCCTTGTTCCAAGTGGTATGGCAAACCTGTTGTTGAGCTGTCTGTAGGTTTCAAGTCCCATCTCGTGTTGGTGCTGTCGACATACTGTTGCTGCAGCTCCTGTTGTCACATTCACAAGTATGTACTTCATGCTGTTGTCTAGTTGTACCCATCTGTCTGCGTCCTCTAGTGTTTGTGCTGCTCCTCTCAAGTCTGCTTCTGTGAGTCGTTGTGTAGTTGTTGCTGCACGTCGCAGCATGTTGGGGTAGAATGAGTCCATGAGACCCATGTAGGCTGTGAATTTGTATTTCCACTCTTCAAATGTGGAATAGTTGCCATCGTATGTTGGGGGCCTGAGTTTGAGCCGGTGTGTTGCTGCCAACGCTTCTGTCGGATCATCTGGTGGTGCTGTTGGTGATGCCGCCATTGTTGCTTTGCGGAGTTTTGCTGAAGCTCCTCCAATGTTTTGGAATCACTGCTTCTGCCTGTGGTTAAAATGTTGTTGTTCAGTTGCTGCTTTCTCTGTTGTTTGCCGTGTTGTTCCTTGTGTGTTGTATGCAGTATTGTTGAGAGTCCTCCAGTGTTCTGGGATCAAGCCCTCTGCCTGTTGTTTACGCTCACGCCGCCGTTAGCGGCGCTGAGGAATTTACTACTTTTTGAGAAAATCAGACGAGTTTACTACTTCTCAGCATATAAGGCCAGGGGTGGGATGGGGGGTGGGGTGGGATGTTAAAGCTTCATTTGCACGTGCACATCACGTGGATGCTACGTTGCTGCTACGTGGGGCATGGGTTGGGGTGGGGTGGGATGTTAACGTTCATTTGCACGTGCACACCACGTGGATGCTACGTTGCTGCTGCGTGGGGCATGGGTTGGGCTGTGGGGAGTGGGATGTTAACGTTCATTTGCACGTGCACACCACGTGGATGCTACGTTGCTGCTACGTGGGGCATGGGTTGGGGTGGGGTGGGATGTTAACGTTCATTTGCACGTGCACACCACGTGGATGCTACGTTGCTGCTACGTGGGGCATGGGTTGGGGTGGGGTGGGATGTTAACGTTCATTTGCACGTGGTGGATGCTACACGTGGGGCATGGGTTGGGGTGGGGTGGATGTTCACGTTCATTTGGTGGATGCTACGTTGCTGCTGCGTGGGGCATGGGTTGGGCTGGGGTGGGGTGGGGTGGGATGTTAACGTTCATTTGCACGTGCACACCACGTGGATGCTACGTTGCTGCTACGTGGGGCATGGGTTGGGGTGGGGTGGGATGTTAACGTTCATTTGCACGTGCACACCACGTGGATGCTACGTTGCTGCTACGTGGGGCATGGGTTGGGGTGGGGTGGGATGTTAACGTTCATTTGCACGTGCACACCACGTGGATGCTACGTTGCTGCTGCGTGGAGCATGGGTTGGGCTGTGGTGGAGTGGGATGTTAACGTTCATTTGCACGTGCACACCACGTGGATGCTACGTTGCTGCTACGTGGGGCATGGGTTGGGGTGGGGTGGGATGTTAACATTCATTTGCACGTGCACACCACGTGGATGCTACGTTGCTGCTACATGGGGCATGGGTTGGGGTGGG
This sequence comes from Cladocopium goreaui, assembly GCA_947184155.2. Taxonomy (NCBI): domain Eukaryota; class Dinophyceae; order Suessiales; family Symbiodiniaceae; genus Cladocopium; species Cladocopium goreaui. Next base: position 140,240 of record CAMXCT020006568.1, on the reverse strand, counting down.
GTGGGGTGGGATGTTAACGTTCATTTGCAACTGTAGAGGTGTGGGCAGCCATGCCAGCTCTGTTTCACTGAGACAGAGATTGCTGCAAGCCAGTTGCCAAAAGGTCCAGCGCCGCTAACGGCGGCGTGACCTTGTTTACTGCTGTTGCTTGGAGATGCCCCTGGTAAGGCAGAGCTCCGCTACCATGTTGTCGAGCTGCAGCTGTTGGCGCCTTTTGCTGTTGCACGCACTCAGTCTGTATGTTGTCAACTAGAGTTGACTCAAGGCCTTGAACCACAGGCCAGTGTGGGCATGACATGTTGAATATGTACATTGACACTGTAAAATCACAAGGTAGCTCAGCTGAGTTGTTGTGACAAAATGTTGTACTTGCTGAGCAGGTGTTGGATCCTTTTTGTCTCTGCGGTGGCTGTGCACACGTCTGTATTGTTGTACCTATACTAGACAGATGGCTCAAGGCCTGCGGGGAACAGAAACATGTTGTGCAGGAGCACGTGACAATTTGACAGACACAACCAACCAACCAACCAACCAACCAACCAACCAACCAACCAACCAACCAAGCAAGCAACCAAGCAAGCAAGCAAGCAAGCAAGCAAGCAACCAACCAACCAACCAAAGCAGCAACAACAGCAACAACAGCAACAACAGCAACAGCAACAGCAACAGCAACAGCAACAACACCAACAACACCAACAACACCAACAACACCAACAACACCAACAACACCAACAACACCAACAACACCAACAACACCAACACCAACAACAACAACAACAGCAACAGCAACAGCAACAGCAACAGCAACAACAACAACAACAACAACAACAACAACAACAACAACAACATACACAAACACAAACACAAACACATCAACCACACATATAAAAAGTGGCAAAGACTCTGCTTGCAAGTCATGGCTGGAAACCTTGATGCCACATGGGAGTGGCTTACTGACAACTACAAAGCTTTTCGCAAACGAGAAAAGCGCCAGTCCCATGTTGCAAAGATCAGTGGGTACCTTATGTCATACGGAGACAAAACGGGTGCTGTGGGAGCTTGGAGCAAGGGGGTGCTGACAACCAACTGGTTTTACCAAAGTCCCACAGTTTTCAAAAAGCAGGCCTTGATCGCCTCCAGGGCGCGCTGTTTGTCCGGGATCACACCGCATCCTTCGCACCATTCCTGGCTCAGGGCTGGTCTGTGGTCTTGGGGTGCCGAGCGAACCAAACATGGGGACAAGTCTCCAAATCTGCAAGAAGGAAGGGACACAATTATCAGGCATCAAATTTCTCAGTCATTAACTTGACGTCTCTTGAATTGTGAACATGGATTTATTCAGCCCACATCTGCCCACTATCTTGCGTCCTCCACTTCCACCTCTTCGAACCATGCCTCCTGCTGAAAGAGCCTTAGATGTACCCGTCAGCGCTCTGCCAGGTATGAACCTGGCCTGCAGAGGTGTCAAAACAGGTCCCCAAAACTGTGGCCAGCAGTATACATGTAACTGTGCTATTTGCGGGTTGATTGATTTATCTCCTTGAAATACAGTACCCCAAAAAACAAGGCCCCAAGAGCTTCAAACAAATCAAGTTTCTCAATCAGTCATACCTGCAGCCTCCATTGTCTATCGCAAAGATATCCTCTGACTAAAGACGTCATTCCCGATATTTCGTTGACTTAGAGGCTGCAATGCAGCACCAAAAGGCTGCAATGCTTCACCAGGAGGCTGCGATGCTTCACCAAGAGGCTGCAATGCTTCACGAGGAGGCTGTGATGCTTCACCAAGAGCCTGCGATTTTGACGGGTCTATTTCGGACCCGCACCCGCCGATATTTTTTCTCTTTTGGAGCCGGCCTCTCCGAGACCACCATCACCCATCCATCTGCTGTTGCTCCGGTGCCATCATAGTTGATGATGCTGGGCTCAACTGAACCGGTGCCGAAGATCTTGTTCTAGAGGATGCCGCTGGTGATGTCCCAATGCCCCCGAGGATGCTGTTGCTGATGTCCCCAAGGATGCCGTTGCTGGTGTCCCCGAGGATGCCATCGTTGATCTCTTAGTATGTCGCTCTAGCACGTTTTTGAGGGGTCTCTTTAGAGCCTATGTCTGCCTCCATTTTCTGCATCACTATACCCTTAACTTTCTCCATTTTCTGCATTACTATACCCTTAACTTTCTCCGTTTTCTGCATTACTATACCCTTAACTTTCTCCATTTTCTGCATTACTATACCCTTAACTTTCTCCATTTTCTGCATTACTATACCCTTAACTTTCTCCGTTTTCTCCATTACTATACCCTTAACTTTCTCCATTTTCTGCATTACTATACCCTTAACTTTCTCCATTTTGTGCATTACTATACCCTTAACTTTCTCCATTTTCTGCATTACTATACCCTTAACTTTCTCCATTTTCTGCATTACTATACGCTTAAGTTTCTCCATCTTGTCCAGCACTATACCCTTAACTTTCTCCATTTTCTGCATTACTATGCCCTTAACTTTCTCCATTTCCTGCATTACTGTACACTTAACTTTTTCCATTGCTATACCCTTAACTGGGGGGAGTTAAGGGTATAGTAATGGGGCCCTTGGGGGCCAATTTGGAGGCCAATTTGGGGACTCGAAATCATTGATTTTTGGAGAGGTGGCATTCACCAAATTCGGCATAGCATTTTGGCTTTGCCACATTAAGGGTACAGTAATGGAAAGTTAAGGGTATAGTTAAGGGTACAGTAATGGAAAGTTAAGGGTATATAGTTAAGGGTATAGTACTGGAAAGTTAAGGATATAGTCAAGGGTATAGTACTGGAAAGTTAAGGGTACAGTAATGGAAAGTTAAGGGTATAGTTAAGGGTATAGTAATGGAAAGTTAAGGGTATAGTTAAGGGTATAGTACTGGAAAGTTAAGGGTATAGTTAAGGGTATAGTACTGGAAAGTTATAGGTATAGTAATGGAAAGTTAAGGGTATAGTTAAGGGTACAGTAACGGATAGTTAAGGGTATAGTTAAGGGTATAGTTAAGGGTATAGTAATGGAAAGTTGAGGGTATAGTAATGGAAAGTTAAGGGTATAGTTAAGGTATAGTAATGGAAAGTTAAGGGTATAGTTAAGGGTCTAGTAATGGAAAGTTAAGGGTATAGTAATGGAAAGTTAAGGGTATAGTTAAGGGTATAGTAATGGAAACTTAAGGGTATAGTAATGGAAAGCTGAGGGTATAGTAGTGGATAAAGAAAACGTGTTAGAGTTGCTTCACTCCTTTGTCTCTTGTTCTCTTTTCGCACGCTTTCTGTGTTGATTGAAGACGGTGAAGGCGTTCGTAGGGTTGGAGACCTTGCTTTCTCCTCATCAGGATGCTGAGCTTTTCTTTAGGCCCTGATCCGGAGGGTGTTCTCTTCGAGGCTGAAGTGTGCGACGCTTTCGAGGCCTTGTCACCTCCTTCCTTTCAGCCTTTTACCCTTCTTTACCAGTCTCCCCAATCGAGCATGCCGATCTTGTCGTAGCCGACATAGTCTTGCCAGCCTTTGCCCTCTTGTCATGAGCTTCACGTCCTCCTTTCCCTCCGATGGCGATGCAGCTGTGGAAGCCAGAGTGATCGTCCTTGGGCTTGAAGGTTGTTCACCAGGAGGTTGCAACATGTCACTGAGAGGCTGCAATGCAGCACCAAAAGGCTGCAATGCTTCACCAGGAGGCTGCGATGCTTCACCAAGAGGCTGCAATGCTTCACGAGGAGGCTGTGATGCTTCACCAAGAGCCTGCGATTTTGACGGGTCTATTTCGGACCCGCACCTGCCGATATTTTTTCTCTTTTGGAGCCGGCCTCTCCGAGACCACCATCACCCATCCATCTGCTGTTGCTCCGGTGCCATCATAGTTGATGATGCTGGGCTCAACTGAACCGGTGCCGAAGATCTTGTTCTAGAGGATGCCGCTGGTGATGTCCCAATGCCCCCGAGGATGCTGTTGCTGATGTCCCCAAGGATGCCGTTGCTGGTGTCCCCGAGGATGCCATCGTTGATCTCCCTGGGGCTGGTGTTAGCATCACCGGGGTCTTCTTGCCAATCTCCATCAGACCCACGCCCATATAGTGAGGTGGGCATGGCATTGGTGATTTCGATGGCCTTCTCGTTGTCCAGTCCGGGTACTGTAAAAACCCATCAGCTGATACTCCCATTCGGCTATCATCTTCTTTTGACTCCACCCGGGTCTTCTCCTTGTTGTCATTCCCCGGGTTGCCCTCGTGCTCTTCCTTGCGCTCCATCACGCGCACCGATCGAAGAGCAGGGCGTTGGACATCTTTTGAACCATGCCGCAGATCATGCCGCGAAGTGGATTGGGGTTGAACATGCCGTGGGAAAGCCGGATCATGAACCAGTTCAAACTCCCATCACCATCTTCAACTTCATCACCCCGATCACCACCATCTTTCTTTAACACCACCATATCATCAATCCCAAACCACGTTCCCGTGGAAGAACAACTCTGTTTGCTGGCATTTGAGGATGTCATTCCCTCTTCCGTTTTCCGACCTGCCGTGAAGTCACTCAGTGATACGGCAAATCGGTCATCCTCGAGCGCAGAAATCTTCGTACTGCTTGAACGCAGACACCGTCTTGAAAGCCACCGCACCTCTTCCACGCAGCTGGCTGTCCACCTTGGAAAACGCGGTGACTGACGCCCTTAAACACATGCATCTTTGCCATCAACGGAAACACGTACCCCACGGCAATCTCGATTGTACATTCAGTGGAAGCTGGCATGCTTTGGCAAAAACTTTCAAGGCAGACATGAGCCAAGCAGCAAACTCACAAATTTCAAAACCGTTCTCCCGAGCATATGTGTCTGCCAGGAGCCAGCCGATTTGGTCGATCATACAAAACGCCAATCATACCAGTTGTACTTTGAAAGTGAATAAGCAGCTGGGAACTACTGAGCCACATGGTTTGCATGTTGTCTCCTGCATGGAGATCACGGGCCCACCCAAAAATTAGCTGAAAGCAAGGACCCAAATTGTGTTCACCAATCGCCTCAATAGCAACTGGAAATGGCGTCAGACTGCACTGGAGGTTGCCACTGACCTTTCCCCAGCATCCTCCCATCTATCGACATCACCTTCTCTGATTTCCTCTTTGGCCGAAAGGGCCCGATGTCCCATGGCTACGACAAACTTCTGCAAATGTTCACACACCTCCTTCCGTAGACACCAGGCAGCAAATGCATTGTCCAGTGCCTTTTGAGCATGTGCAGGAACCTGCAGAAACACTTCGGAAGCTAACCTGTCTGCAGTGGCATTTCCTTGCACCACCCATCGATCAACTTCACCTTCAACCTGGGAAATGTCCATGTGAGAAACCACTTTGACAACATCAAGCAGCAAGTGCGATGCCCGGTGAACGAGGTGGAACAAGGTCCCCCAAATGTCATGGTCATTATGCTCAACCCCTGGACCCACACTGCGTTTGCTTGCATACCTCTTGACAGTTTGTGTACACGCTGATTATCCAAAGAAGGAACTGTCGCTGATGAGAAATGGCATCTCGGATTGCTTCGATGGCAGCACGGATCCCCGCACGCATGGAGGTTTGGAATAATTAGCCCCTCAAGGAAGCCACTTAACAATTGCACCTGGCAAATAACATGCATCGCCCAGCGAGGCAATGCAAAATGCCCAGCTGGCCAACCTAAATCTTGGCTTGTGGGGAGAGACATCCTCCATCAGTGAAAAAGGTGGAGCATTTCATCATCAGGAGAGGGAGGCTGAACCAACTGTTTACAAACCCTTGGCTGAACAAGTGCTTGCCGCCATGTCACATCAGTCCAGCCTTCAACCATCCAAGCAAGGAGCCTGGTGCAATCAGGCTGGTGGTCAAGGTGTTGCCGGATGTGAGGTGGGATTTGTTGCCTCAAGTCTTCCAAGGCCTGGCATTCCCAAATCCTCTGTTTCAAGCTGTCTTCAATTCCACAGAAAGGGATACCTCTCTCCTCTCCAGTGTTGGCGGAGAGGTCTACTGATATCAACATCAACGTGACTCAAGCCTGCAAAGTCTTTGCGCTCTTGCATGGTTGATCCCACTTGCTTCTCCCAAGCTTGCTTATAAAGCGGAGGTGAAGGAGGATTCCTTCGTGATCTAGCAGATACCCGATTCCTCCTTCCCACCACCACTGGATCTGATCATGCAAGCGTGCTACAAAAACTCTACAAGGGCCTGGGTCAAAGTGACGAGGTGGACTATATTGACAATGGCAGACAAAACTGGGAATGCAATGTCTGGACTACACTGAGTGCGGAAGGTGACGACAATGTCGAGCAAAGCAACAAAACCAGGGTCTAGCTTGGGGGACCCTAGGCCAAACTGGATGACACTGGAAACTCCTTTTTTATTCCACCTAAGGCATGCCATGGCATGTGCCCTCAAACGGCCAAAGTGTTCACCTGCCAGTGCAACACCTGAAATGCCATGTAATGCTCTTGGACATGCAACTGTGGCAATTGCACGTAGTTTCTGCTCAATGGGCGCAGCACTACGCATGAGGGCGCCCCAAAATGCTGCATTCTTCTCAATTCTTGCTCTGGAGCTGTAGTTGGTCATCCTTCTGGAGTAGTTAAGATGGCCACCCAAATCAGAGCCACCCAAATCAGAGCCATGTAGGATTGCTTGCTCGTCCAACTGGCGCAATGTTTTCCGGTCTTCTGCATTGTTGGCCCAAAACATCGTTTTCTTCTGGTCCAGCTGGAAGCCAATGGAAACTGTGAAGTCTTCCATGGCTGCAAATGTGCGACAAGTCGAGCTGACTTCATGGCTAAGTCCTTCCCAGCTGTTGAAAAATGTCATTACTCATTACTTGAGAAAGTGGGCTAACATTGGCAACACTTGGATGCATGGCCAAGTTAACCAGCACCATAGCAACGACACTGAGCGGATCTTTTTCGGGGTGCCCATTGGTGCCAGACTAGGCCGGACACTGCACCTGTGATGACAACAAAGACAAAATGCCTCTGGACTCTTGAGAGAGCGTGGTGCCATGCCCTAACAAATTATACAAGCAAACCTACTGCAACGCACACGCATACCAAACTCCAGTTGTAGACCTCCCTCGAATATGCCGTGAAGCCCATCAGGGGCAAACTGAGCAAGCCAAGACAGGCATTGCTTGGCTCGGATTGATGACCATACCCGGTACGGCATTGTGAGAAGAGTGATGGGCCTAAACTGCTGTGGGGCAGCTGCATCAAGGCATTTTTCGACATTATTAATGTGTCCAACAGGTGCAGACTGGGGCCAAGGTTGCTCATCCACATCAAACGCATCGATATGAGAGACTAACGATCAGGGCCTGTGGCAGTGCGGGATCTCTTTGCCTTTGCTGCAGCTTTCCACTCATCTACCTGCATGGGCGGCCATGACATTTGATCAGTGGCTCCTGCGACCGCTGGCAGCTGCTAGACAAACTGATCCCATCATTTAGGTGGAGCATCTTGGTGTTTTGTCCACATGGGCTTCCAAAGGTCAGCAAAAGCTTCAAGCACCTCGGAGGGGTGAGCTACTAGTGTGGCCTGGTACAGCGTACAAGCTTTGCAGACTGGCTAAATTGGAGTTCCCCTGGAATGTGACTGGACACAAAAACCAATCCCTCATCTGATTGAACCGGAAGATCACATTGCAAATGCTGTGGAAAGTGCTCAATGACCGTTCCTTCACTCATGACCTCAGTGACATGAGAGATGTTTTTGGTCATAATTGTTTGTACTGGAATGGCCCTAGGCTTAGCTACATCTGCATATCCCAGGTTGGGATTCTGCTGCCTCCGGGTGGCAGCGGCGCTGCGCCGATGGCGCAGCAATGCCTTCTCAAGCGTTCTGAAGCCGGCAAGGAACCCTAGGTAAATTGCATCGGCAACTATTGCATTCGGAGGAGAACAAGGCAATGTTGGGGGCTCACCAGGAAGCCTCTGCTTTCGAGCCGCCCAGGATGTAGGGAAACCCTTAGGAAAACCAGGTGCCGCACGAATAGCATGCCACAATTTCTGCTGGTGGCTTCGGTTGGTAGGAGTATCATGGCCGCAAGAAACCAACGCTCGAAAATTTGGCTGACGGCACCATTTGGTGTGCTGATAGTTCTCCCCTTGGTAATCAATCTGAAAATCATGACTTCGTGACTGGTGCAAAGGTGTGATAGGTGCTCTGACCATCGTTGGGAAAACTACACTACCCCTACCCCTCTGCAGAGGAATAGGGCTATGTTCACCTGCACTGCACAGCGCATGATGGGCGGCATCTTCAACTGCAGAAAAGACTTGTTGGTATGTCATGGTGTCTGCGTTGACTTCACAAGCATCAATGGTTTCTTGGGGAACTTGCTCCCATTGGATTGGTTTCGGTTTGATCCAAATTCGAATTGGCTCAGGGCGACCCAAGTCTGAAAAGGTGGCATATAGGAGGGCATGATCCCCAAAGAATGTGTCATCAGTGCAAGCTCCTATCAGCTTGTCAGCAAGTTCAGGGCTGATCCAGGCGTGATCTTTTGTGCTTTTCTTTTTGCACTTAGGTTGAATCTCCTGTTGCCACCTATGGTTTGCTAGCTCCTGGATTTCCTGAAAACCATGAGATCTACATATGGCAAACTGGCCCAAATCATCCGTGAGGCTATTGAAGTCTCCAACAATGGCTCTGTAGCCTTTGCTGGCCAGAACAATGCGCTGGGCAAGATTGGCAAGGAGTTTGTCGGATAGATCTTTGGTGGCTTTTGCGTGCGCATGTTTCGCATATCCATACAAAACTCCAACACTGGTGCTGTACACGCACGTCTACAGCCTGCAGTCTACCTGATCGCCAGTCCCCATTGGGCCATGAGTTGACCAGAGGTCGCGCTGGCTTTGCCTCCAATGGTTCCTTGAGCCTGGGACAATGGTGGCTCTGGAGCGACACATGCAATCTTCCAAGGCGATCGCTGCATCTTGAGCTCAAATTTGAATTTCTCAATTCCTGGAGTGGTCAGGTGGGTTTCTGATAACCCCCAAATGCGTGAATGATCGGCACCAGGCAGTTCTTGGAAAAGGTGGGCCTTACCAAGGGCTCCGGTAGGATTTGATGTTCCAATCGTGAGCGGGCCAAGATTGGCAGCCTCACCAATACTTGCAAACATCAGAATGATGAATTTGATGAACCATGGGCAAAAGGGATTTTGCCTACCAGGGTGAACATGTGCTTCGACTGTTTCTATCCAAGCTGGAAGCAGAAAACTGTACGCAGGATTGGCAGCATTGCCTGAGTGATTAAATTTTGGCAACATCATGGATCGGCTTCAGCACCCCTTGTTGTTCAGAGGATGTCTGCCGCGCATGTCATTCAGCACGCCGTTTGCTCAGGAGTCGCTCGATGTGGGTGAGTTGCTCCTGCATCTTGGAGTCAATGTGACTGTGGATAGCCTCAGTTTGCCTCTCCACCTGTTGCTGAACGCTTCCAAGTTGATTGGCAAGTTCTGCGGTGACCTGCGTCTGTTTGGAGTGCTGATCATACATCACTTCCTCTAGGTGGGACAATCTCTCCTCAAGCATGCCAAAAAGGTCATCAGCATCCATGGGTGCATCTCCAGCATCAAGTTCTGCAACAATTTTGGTTGGCTGAAGGCGTTGATTCACTTTGGCAACAACGGATTCGAGCTGATCGGGTGGAAGACCTGCAGGTTGCCCAGTGTGGGATACTTTCTTTGGTCCTTCATACCTACTCCATGGGTCATTGACGTCCCATGGGTCAACTGCATCAACAACTGGCTTTGCCTGAATCAGGGCAGCCAGTGTGCGTGCTGACCCTTGGATGTCATTGGGGACACTGGGCCTCTTGGATGCTTTCTTTTCAACCTGAGTGATCAAGATGTCAGCATGGGCAAGAATACTTCACAAGGTGGTTTGCTCACAGCTTGCACCTCCCATACCGCCCCTTTTCCATTTGGCGCCCAGCTTTTCGGCTGACTGGGCCTCGCCTGCCATCCCCAAGCTGCAAACAACTTGACCAAATTGACTAGTGCATTGCGATTTGATCCCTGCGGGAATGGCGGCATGGAACAAGATGATGTCATCAGTTGCCAAACATGGAATATTGGGCTTGTGGAACTCATGGGCAGTTTGGGCATCCTCGGTTTTGACCCGTAGCCCAAAGCGCATACCAGACCTGACTATGCATGTCCACTGGGTTGTCTGCTGGGCTGCCAAAACTACACCCTGTCGATCTTTCTTATTGATCAAAAAGTACACGAAAAACGCCATGGGGACTGCGACCATCCGGATTGCGTGGCTCAATGTAGTGAGCAACTTTGCCTTGTTTTTGCATGGCAGCCTGGAGGTCGGTCAACTCCACTCTAAAACACACGCAGAACAGGGTGGCTTCTTCAGGCCTGGTTCTTTCAAGTTTCTCATTGAGCCACTGACGGTCCCAGACATCAATGATGGGACTAGCACCCTGTTCATTAGGTTGGACAAATCACCAGCCAGGCACTTGATTGGACGAGCACGGAACTTGTCCCATTGCATGTGATGGAGCTAATCCTTGTACGTGCACGCCCGTATGACGACTGCAGAGACCTCTTCAACCTGAGTGGGATTGGCTGGCGCAGATCGGAGGTGTGCGCCCGATCCTCGGCTCGAAAGCCTTGGACATCAACTACTCCACCCAAACCTGGAAAAGAGCCCTGTGAGCCATTACAACAAAAAGTTTCTTTTGAACCTTTTGCCGTGCTGGCTGGGCTTTGTGGATTGGGCGGATGCACCCCGCTTCATCCAAATTCCCTTTTTGGGGTTGGCCACCTTTGTGGTCCTTATGCGGTCGCTGTGCCAATCTTGTGGTGATCAGACTCTTGAGACTCCTCAGCAAAATCAGGTAGAAGACCTTGAGACCTTGTCCGCCAGGTTCACCTCCAGCTCCAAAGTGTTGGCGGTACAAAGATTGACAATGGCAGACAAAACTGGGAATGCAATGTCTGGACTACACTGAGTGCGGAAGGTGACGACAATGTTGAGCAAAGCAACAACACCAGGGTCTAGCTTGGGGGGCCCTAGGCCAAACTGGATGACACTGGAAACTCCTTTTTATTCCACCTAAGGCATGCCATGGCATGTGCCCTCAAACGGCCAAAGTGTTCACCTGCCAATGCAACACCTGAAATGCCATGTAATGCTCTTGGACATGCAACTGTGGCAATTGCACGTAGTTTCTGCTCAATGGGCGCAGCACTACGCATGAGGGCGCCCCAAAATGCTGCATTCTTCTCAATTCTTGCTCTGGAGCTGTAGTTGGTCATCCTTCTGGAGTAGTTAAGATGGCCACCCAAATCAGAGCCACCCAAATCAGAGCCATGTAGGATTGCTTGCTTGTCCAACTGGCGCAATGTTTTCCGGTCTTCTGCATTGTTGGCCCAAAACATCGTTTTCTTCTGGTCCAGCTGCAAGTCAATGGAAATTGCGAAGTCTTCCATGCCTGCAAATGTGCGACAAGTCGAGCTGACTTCATGGCTAAGTCCTTCCCAGCTGTTAAAAAATGTCATTACTCATTACTTGAGAAAGCGGGCTAACATTCGCAACACTTGGATGCATGGCCAAGTTAACCAGCACCATAGCAACGACACTGAGCGGATCCCCTTCGGGGTACCCATTGCTGCCAGACTAGGCCGGACACTGCACCAGCAAAGACAAAATGCCTCTGGACTCTTGAGAGAGCGTGGTGCCATGCCCTAACAAATTATACAGGCAAACCATACTGCAACGCACACGCATACACTACTGGCCTGGGGAGATTGTTGAAGGCTTTTGTCAAGTCAGTGAAGAAAACCTACCTTGCTGGGTAGCTGCTTCAATCCCAAGGGCTAATGACCACCAAACTCCAGTTGTAGACCTCCCTCCAGTATGCCGTGAAGCCCATCAGGGGCAAACTGAGCAAGCCAAGACAAGCATTGCTTGGCTCGGATTGATGACCATACCCGGTACGGCATTGTGAGAAGAGTGATGGGCCTAAACTGCTGTGGGGCAGCTGCATCAAGGCATTTTTCGACATTATTAATGTGTCCAACAGGTGCAGACTGGGGCCAAGGTTCCGAGAGGATCCTCAGCTGTCCTTTGGGCAGCTGTTTGGGAGTTGACATCGTTATGATGTCTTTTGTTGCATTCAGCTCCCGACTGAAATTTCAACAAAGTGTGCACACTCGTGAGTGCATGCCTTAAGCTTTACAATCTTTGCAAAGGCATGTATACCCTCACACCGGACATTACTCCAAAGTTAATGGGTAGCGTGCCTTCTGGCACCCATGAATAACCAAAAGTTTTTCAAAGTTCTGCAGGCAGCTGTTCTCAAAGTGTTGCCGCACCGGTGACATGTTTATATGAAGAGCCCGCGCTTTCAACCCGCCCGCCCACCCACACGTTGCTGCTTTCATGTTCCAGGCTCCAGAAACCTAAAGTGGTTTCTTGAGCCAATGCTTGCCCGAAGTCTCTCATACTTGCAAAGTGTAAAACACCCCTTCTCAGCGTGGAGAAGCCCCGCAGAACACGATGACATGGGTTATGAGGATGCAGCGCTTTAAACCCACCCGCCCGCCCAAGCATTGCTGCGCTCATGCTCCAGGAATGCATATTGGTTTCTTGAGCCAACGCTTGCCAGAAGTCTCTCATACTTGCAAAGTGTAAAGCGCTCCTTCTCAGTGTGATGAACGCCCGAATATTGGAAGTTTGCTTATAAACTTCTTACATTTCGCTATTATATGTTTGTAAATATTTCAAAATGCATACATATGTCTATATATATATGGATGCCTATCGTGTATATGTACCACTTTTCGTGCTTGCGATGCAAGTGGTGACAACACCTTCAAGGGCGTATCGCACCCAAGTAGTTAGAAGGAAACCATTTGTCTATAAATCATTGTCCATTTGTTATGGGCTCCTGAACAAGGAATGTGACGAGGTGTGGGCTAAAACCATTGACCCAAACACATTAAAACCAAACACTTAGCCTATAGCACCACGTCAATGTACCCCAATCTATGGTACATGTTGCCATTGGCTGGATGACTTTTCGAAGCATTATGCTTGAACATTGATAATCATCTATTATATCACCATTATCATCCCGGCGATACACTAATGATTGGGGATGTGGAATACCATCTAACTGGTCTTTTTGAAGGTCTTACAGTTGGCAAACACGAATAGGTTCCCAGTATTGATACCATGTACCCATATCTATATCTATGTAAATAAATAAATAATAAATAAATAAATAAATACTATTTAAATACATACATACATACATACATACATACATACATACATACATACATACATTACATACATTACATACATTACATACATTACATACATAACATACATTACATACATAACATACATTACATACATACATACATACATACATACATACATACATACATACATAGATAGTTCATATAGCCACCAACGTCAATGGTTTCCTCCTGGCGCCATCGCCCTGCACCCGCTGGCAACATGGACGCGGCTGCGATCTTTGCAGAGGCGCCGCTTGTCGGGTTGGACAGGTCTTTCTTGCCCTAGTCTTTGACACTACTTTCCGGATATGATCCACTACCCCGCATAGATAGTGGAGCACACCGGAAGCTACAGTAGTAATCACCCTTGATCCATGCAAGTTCAGTCTCCCATTTCCCATTTGGGCAATGCATAAATGGGTTGGAGCGATCGGCTTTTGCAAAATTGGGAACCGCTTTTTGCTGGAAAGTGGGAAAGCAAGACCGATTAATGTCAATTCCTCTGTGTTTCTCACCTGAACATTTATGAGCTGCGCACATACTTTCATCAAATTCAGTTGCTTCTGAAAGAGTAGGAGCTAGCGTGAGTCAATTATTTTGTTGAAGGATTCATCCTACCCCACTTAGTTTGAGTCCTTTCCAGCGGGTCCAAACGAAGAAAGGCGGTGACACCTCATTGCTGGACATTCCAAAGTTGTGACCACTTTTACAAATAGATACACACTAACCCTATAATATTGATACAATGAGGGTGCATCATCTATCGGCACAATCCCTCACTGGAGACCACGCCGTCAGGCATTTGCTCTTCACCTGCAGCCGGTGGTGGAAGTGCGGAGAAGGCGTGCAAAGCTCACCGGGGATCTGGATGGAAGGAAGTATTGCATTGATGATCATTGATGCATCACTTTGCTTCAATCATGGGGGGTCCCTTGTCCCATGGGTAACTGAAGAAAAATATATTGTTCATGAAATTGAATCACCAGTGAAAGCCATTGAATCACCAGTGAAAGCCTGCCTCCAACCATTCTAGAAAAAAACATGCCCAACATTCTCAGCGAAAAAACTGTCAGGCTGGGCCATCCCTGCAGTGGCTTCGAAGAGGCCATGCTGACCGATGGTCTGCGCGCGAGCAACCGGCTGGGTGTTTTAGACATAAGCCTGGGTAGAATGGAACCCTTATAATTCATTCGTAAATCCTTGGTTACCAATTCAATTCAGTAAGGGCTGGTTGGCGCTAACCCAGATGTATTGTTTGGGGTGGTTAAGCCATTGGGCACACGAAGCAATCACGCGCATGATTGCGAATAATATTTGTCATAGTTGGCCTTTTTTCTGCTATCTATTGTGGCCCCAAAGATTGCAGCAACTACCAGGGTTTCAATGCCTGAGAACTGTGTAACCTTCATTGAGGGTTATCCGCAATGTTCTACCTAAACATTCAACTGTCACTCATGGCAAGTGATCGAAAAATAATCAAACGGTTTTTCCATTAGATAGCAAACCTGTTGGTGATGGTTCCACCGCTTTGACGCCAGGAGTGGGAGGTTGCAATTTCTCATATCCACATAATAGATAGATATTGATGTATGTGTATATCTGTGATGATACCGGTTAATATATAGTTTATAATTAATTGATATATATATATATATAAATATATGTATCCTCCTTGACATACACCGAGATTGTTTACATCAATATGTCCGAAGGTATGTGTACTTACACACATGGTTTGTATGATTACAACATCATACCCCCCTATCGTGGGCAACCCGCTGCAAAGGTTGAGTGCGGCATGCGATCGTGAAACTTACTCGGGTTCTATAGGCCTGCATGGCCGCTGGGTTCAGCGATGCATCGAGAGCATCAACAATGTAGCTGCTAATCCCTGATTGCAACAGTTTGAAGAATAGTTCAGGCAAATAGTGCCTGTATTAGATTGTTTGCACGGTAGTAAAGAAATCCTTGTTTGCATTGCTCACAATGGGCGTCCCATATGCAGAACATTTTGGTTCGCAAGGTGCTCTGGTTGGGATTTTGAAACATTGCTCGTGTCTTCTCAATGGCCGGCGGTGGTGACGATGCGGACCGTCATATGGACCAGATGGCCTTATTTGATCGGGAAATGGGCCACCGAGGAGGAAATTGGAAATCGATACGTTTCTAAGCTGACTTGGAAGTTTATCCCATTGGTTAGCATACGATGGATGAGCAAAGTTGGGCCTTTCATAAGTCATGATTGGGATGCTCAAAAATGGCTGGTTCGAAATTGTACCTAAATGTGCGCAATATTATTTCATCAACAGTATGTACAGCGTTTTCAACATATGGCCATTGTGTTTTCTTTCAAAGCCACCCTATCTGAAAACCTATGTTTTCTTCAGGGGTTGATGTCTATCTAAGGTCCTGGCCGTGTGCCGTGGACCGAGCAATTTGTGGAGCCCAGGCTGCAAGATTAGATATTTGGGGTTCAATGGTTCAATACTTTTGAAGACCCCTCAAAAAGGAAAGATACATTTCTGTAAGAACAGCTTTGTGGGGGCCTGACAACGTTTCAATCTCACCGGGTCACATTCTTCACCCATCGCCTCGAAGCTCAGGCAAGTGTGGCTCATGAGATGCTTCGTAGCATTCCTGCACGCGCCAAGCAGATCATTATGGATGGGGACTTCTCTGGGACGGATCTTGTTCGACTGGACAGCGATATTCACCGCCCATCCTTTCGTGACAGGGTCTGCCAAAAATGGTTTTGATAATGGTTGGTTGTTTATGGCTTATGGTAATGTTTATGGTAATGGTTATGGTAACTGTTACTAGGGTACTGCACTTGAAGTCTACAATGATTGTTTCCTATTGGGCGTGTGCCCCAAACGATCCAAATCCAATGGACCATGATGCAACTTCTATCGGTTCCTTCCTAAATAGCGCATTGTTTCTCACCAACTGTTTGGCGCCAAGGCCATTGATATCCATTGCATCATTACATATGAATGATATGAACATATCCACTCATATCCATTGCGTCATTGATATCCATTGAAAAAATAATTACAGAATTGCATGATATGTTCAGTATTCAATTCTGCAATTAAGAAGGCATCACCGAATTACAGCCCATACTTCAAACTGTACAACTTGATTTCCTATTTGCAGAAAAGAATTTAGCCAATGCTGATAACTGATCACCTCTTAGCATCCATTGGTTTAACTCATTGCCACCAATGCGTTTTGGGTATGGCCTCTTACCTGCAATCACGCAGGACATCGCTGCGAACTATGTGTGGCTTAAACCCTTAGCAACCAAGTTTACCACCACTGTGCCAGGGGCCATCCTGCTGACGGATGTGTGGCTCTACTTGAATGACTTGCTCGACAAGCGTCTCTTAGTCAAGCCGCGCGTGCCAGTGCAGCTTCAGGCAGGACAGGAAGCGGAACGGTGTAAGAAGCTCATGGGTGCCTTAAGATACCTTTACAGGAACAGTGTCTTGGTTGATGCCTACTGTCATTTGTTTCTAATGTTTGATTCCACACTTACGGGTGTTTACTTTGCCTTTTTTTGGAGCCTATAGTTTGTACACACATACATATGCATGCATATGTTTATTATGTGGGCTATGCAATGATAAACCGCCCCCAATGCTATATACCGAATGCTACCATCAGTAGACAAAAAATCATCCAGAACTTTGCAGTTTACCAGTGGGCAATGCATGGTGCACACATGGAGATTTGTATTCTCATATATCATCCTATTTACACGTACGCATGTGTATTTGTATGGAGCACTATTTTTTTTTACAAGCATATG
This sequence comes from Cladocopium goreaui, assembly GCA_947184155.2. Lineage (NCBI taxonomy): Eukaryota > Dinophyceae > Suessiales > Symbiodiniaceae > Cladocopium > Cladocopium goreaui. The sequence continues at coordinate 123,139 of CAMXCT020006568.1, read as the reverse complement.
CATACATATGAACATACTCATGGTTTCTTAAGATGGGTCCTGATCCTAGCTGTTACTTCACCGCCAATGTTAGGTATGACGAGCCATGATCACAGAGTGACCTCTTTGAAGGCCCTGCTGCAACCTTCCCCTCAGAGCATAGTATCTGGGGTTTCAGCTTCAGATTTGGTTTCTGAGTTGTTGGGCGTATCATAGGCTGGAGGATGTTGGGCCTCTAGTGGCTCATTTTGATGGTTTTGTTGGGCCTATGTTAGGCTACATTGGGGGGTCATGTTGATCCAAAACTTGATAAAAAAATAGGGACCCAGCACTAGGTACTTTTTGAAGTTGATTACCTTCCAGGGTTTTGTATATTTTGTTTTTTAACCTGGCACCAATATGATGCCTTCTACTTCAGAGCGTATCATTAGTGCTGTCTGCTGAGGCACGGCGAGAAGCCAACAGACTGCATCGACTTCGACGTCTTGAAGATGCAGACATTGAGGTCTGCTTGGGTTAGCCGTGATGTGCTGTCAGGGTGGGGCGTGATTTTTGAGGGTGTAATTTGGTAGTATTTTGGATGGGAATAGAATTTGGTTTATCAGCATGAACGATGACTCAAAGACAACCTAGAGGTTTCCGATCCAAGTGTCTTATTAACTTGAATGGTTCACTGTTGTCTACTGTACTCTACAATGTACTGGAACACTTTGGCCAAATAGGGGGTTGCAAAGCCTGTGAGGCCGCGGCCAGCCCTGGGTCTGCTGATGATGCTGGCGCCGCTCCAGCTGCGCCTATTGGTGATGGGGCGGCCGGTGGTCCTGATGCAGCGGCCACTGCTGATGAGGCCACTGCTGATGAGGCGGCTTCTGGTGGGGAGGCCGAAGCTGAGCAGGAATCTTCTGATGAGGAAGATGGTTCTGATGACGGTGGAGATGGTGGTGATGACGGTGGAGATGGCTCTGATGAGGGGGCTTGTCCTGATGATGGAGAAGGTGATGGCGATTCGATCTTGGATGCTCCCACCCTTGTTCTTGGTGGTGTCTCTGATGCCGGGGACAGCGATGGGCTTTCTGGATCTCCCACAGAGGATAGTGATGGGGAGGGACCTGAACCTGAGGGTGCCGAGGACACCTTGCCTTCCGGGAGCAATGGTGACAGATCTCTCGGCCGTGCGTGCGAGAGGTTTGGGTTTGGGAAGATGTGTGACGGGCGTGACTGCGCCCCTTGCTATGAGGCCCTGTTTGTCACACCAAAGCGTCGACGCATCAATGAACCTGAGGAGCTTGTGTCCGAGGAGAAGATGAAGACTTTGCCGCGTTCTCGAATGGAGATGAAGCCGGACGGCAAGTTGGTTACTTGCCCACAAAAATCATGGGTGTGTTTGGGTGGCTGAGGAAGGTTAGACTCGTGTCTTGGGTTTCTTCACCTTTACACAGGGAACCTGACTGTGCAATATGGGTTGTCCAAAAATAAACCACGATCACGGGTACCAAACATAGGTGTACTACACCATTCAAAACTAAGCTTCTTATTGGATCACTTGCATTACCATAGGTTTGTGATGTTGTGTTACGTATTGTTACTTGGTTTTCTTCGATGTTCGATTGTGTTGCGTGAACCTTTGTTCTGCAGTCCTTTGCAGGATTCTGATGGTGTTGCTGCTTTTTTCCAAGAGATGGAGACTACCAGTAACCAAGTTCGACCTTACAAGTCCCCGAATGTACTCAAGTTGCCTCACCTCGAAAAGCCTTCTTGGATGAATGACGTTGAAGCCACACTTCGAAGCGCTTCTCCCCCAATGGTCGGAAATCAGGCAACTAGGTTTACGCCAGGGGATGGGCAGGTATTAGTATGATAGCAACCAGACCAATACAAGGGCATTCTTATTTATATAGTTGTTCAGTAATTTCTGTCAAAAACCAAAAGCCAAGAATCAAACGAATTTAATCAAATGGTGTCACCCTATTTCACTTAGGTTTGGAAAGTGCCAAGGGTGCGAAGGGGTGGTGGCCCTCATTGGTCTGATTGGCCATCGCATTCCTCATCCAGTGCAGAGTTCACAGTATCACCAAGCCATCCAGAGCATCCTGTAACTTGAAAACACGGGGCAGCCCCAAGTCGTGTTTTGTATAGGAGCCATTCTTCCAGCATGTTGTTTCAATTCAGATTGGAATACAGTTGGGCAATGTTAGCCGCTTTCTGCGTAAAACGCAGGTTGTGATTTCAATGGGTGTGGTTTTATCTTTTGGCTTTGAATGGATTTGGAACTAACCCATCCCAATCTTTGTTTCCGAGGCAAACCCAAAATCCAAGAAGAAGGTGAAGAATGGCAAGAAGGCCACATTCCGCCGTGGTCATGGCAAGCGCCCCAAGGGTCCCAAGGGTGCTGAGGGTGGTGTGGATGCTGACTCGGACCATGCATCAGCGCCGCATGATGATGATGAAGTCAGCGACCATGATCCCAGTGATTCTGAGGTTGGATCCTATTTCAAACATGTCCTATACCTTATGTCTTTGCAAAAAGGTTCACCCATTGTTTTCAAATGAAATTGTTTTCAGCTACCGGTGAAATCTTTTACAATTCCCTATGCAGGGGAGCTACCGTGGATACAGCCTCAAGGGAATCCCTTCGCAAGCACGACCTTCTAGCAATTCTTTGGGCGCACACAGCTACACCGTGAAGCGAGGTGATGCCAGGATCGAGGTGAGCATGGACCAAAAAGATTTTTGTTGTGTTTTGTTAATTCGATTCATGGTCAGAAAAGAAATGATACCAACCATGATAGATCGGAGAGATGAAACCATTACCGAAAACAACTAAAATCATAAACTTCCAAACATTTTCGGCTGCTCAGGTGTTGCTCCGACAGCGAGCTTTCTACGTGAAGGGTGGCGTTTCCGGGCCCCACGTTGCTTGGAGCAAGTTTCCCACGATCTCTGATGCCTGGATTTGCGCCTGCACAAGGGCAGGCGTACTCCCATGAGTACCATGTTTGAAGGATCTCTATAGTTTTGGGAACATGCATCATACGCTGCAGCGTAGGAGCTCCCAGGTTTGGAAAATAACAGGTTCATTGATTTGTCCAAGTTTGTTTCGTTTGTGGGGACGCCAACCTTATGGGGGTTGAGCTGCGGTCTGCGTTGATGCGTGCGGGGTATCTACAAAGCATGCTGAGCTGCTGAACATGTCAGAACTTGTTCGGTAGCATATGCTTTCAATTCCTGCGGGCATACAGGGTGCAAAGCACCCAATCAATAGAGGATGAACCTGAAGCGGTCTTTGCGCAAAACAGCGTGATGCATTCTGAATTAAATGTGCCGTTAGTACTCAGCACTTATGGATACTTATGGTTTATTTTAATTGGGTTCTAAACACTTAATTGGCCATTGGTGGTCACTGTGGGTCATAATTTGGGTTCCATTTTTTGACATAAAAAAGGGAACCCAAGTTTCGAGCTGAGTAGCTAGCATTTCGAAGCTTTAACTGATCGAATAGATGCCAGTACGACGTATCGCGTGCGCGTGGTTTATACATACCTTGTTCCTCGCGTATTGCGTTTCTCTCTTCTCCACCTCCCTCTTTTGTTTTGTGATTGTCATCACATGTTTGCTTTCCACGGCCATTGCTACCCAAGAATAATCAAACGTACTCAAACGTAAGTTTAGACGGGAAAAGGGTATACATGTATATGCATGTAAGGAAATTACATTTGCCAAATGGCGATAAAACGCAAGGACTTTCCTGGACATCAGTTCTGCAAACATGAGAGGATATTCGCTACGAGAAAACAAAAGGGTATGGAAGCTGTTGGGGCTCAATTGAATGCTTTTCATTTTGGCTTAGGGCCACCGATTCCAATGGGAAAGAGCTGTCTCCCCGCCATGCGTACCATCCGGTCTAGCTCCAAGGGTGCCACCCCAGACTTTGAGAGTCCTCCAAAGATGTCATTCAAGGAGACGAAACGGCGAATGATCATTGCTGGCCTGAGGGCCATGCGAGCACCAGCTGCTCTTTGTCCAAACTTGCAACAATCATAAACCATGTACTGGGGGTTATGGAGTGGGCTATCCAATCATAAACCATCTATTTTTGGATGGGTTATGCAACTAGCTTTGGAAAATTGATGGTTTACTGTTGGGCAGCTCACGTTGGATTTGGTGGTGGTATCCACCTTAAAATAGTTCGGTGTACATATGTACATATTTATCAATGAGTAAATCTGTTTTTGTGGTTGGTTACCCAGCTGGTGTTGTATGCTGAAAAATTGGGGATGGGGTGTAATCCCAAAGGCTCCAGATCATACTCTGATATGGATGGTCCCTTGAAAAAAACCTAAGGTTGTCGCCCTCATCGTCAACCTGGTCATGGGCTTGCCGGGTTTGGACTACACCCCGTCCAATGTGTTGCATCATTTGGAACTCTTCGCTGGAGACTGTGCAGTTTCCAGGGCCGAACATATGGACTGCCGGGGTTGGTGACATCATGGAATGTTGAAAACAAATTCCAAACACAACTATGGAACCATCAATGGTTATCTAACACATGTTCGGAAGGGCCCCAGCAATGTCTTACTTATGGGTTTGCATGGATTATCTTGCTTTAATCTGCCAAAGGAGTCATAACCCTTGGAACTATACAAACACTGGCTATCTGGTTTCATGGACATGTGAGTCATATGAGCAATGATCAATAACTCATGGTTAATAACCATCAACCATATTTGGAGTATTGACCATGGCTCATATGACCCCTCGCAACCTTTCAAATCAAAACATCGGTATCAACTTTTCCTGATGGGGGCTCTTGTTCTATGCAGTGTGGGGGGTTTGATCATGATAGTAATCATGGAGTGTTTGCTCATTCAAAGTCAATGGTACGTAGATCTGATTGTTCCAACATATTCCCAGCTAATTGCCAATGCCCAAAGTATCTTTAGGTAACCAGTTGCCATTTGTGTACATGAGGATGTCATCAAAACTTCATCACCTCACCAGAGTGGAAGAATTCATCATTCCATCGAGCAATCTAGTCTATTTTGCATTACTTCTTACTGTTCATTCGGTGCTGATTTGCTGAGCCCACATTACTATTCATGTACACCCAAAGCCCAAAGCGAATGGTTGTGTTTGCCACTATTCTGATCCAGATGCAAGTAACACACAACTGGATAGTTCCTGGATATGACTATATACAGTTCCTTCCATCGATGGTGTTTGATAGCAACTTGGGATGCGTGACTATGGTTAAAAAGAGTGATACTGAATGTGATCAATCACCCCTCAACATTTATTTTTGTTCAATGAAAACCCATCCACTTTGAGGGGCCAACCATTTTGAGCCACATGCATGGATCCAGCCCCAAACAAAACAATGCTCGACAATGTTAAAACCTTTGCCCACACCGATACGCCGCAGGAAGGTCGCAAAGTGCTGGCAATGGACATTGCTTGGGGAGGGGAGAGCATGGACCTGATGACTCCCCAAGGATTTTTGGGCGCAGTCTACCATGCCACCAGGTTGGTTCCTGGAAGTGGTTGCCTAGCAGCCCCTGTGTGCTCATCATTCGTTTTCTTGAGTATTGGCCAAAAACCAATTGTACAAACCTTTTATTTTTGTAATCCTCCTCACTGTTTGTTTGGTCTTTTGATGGCCAGTAGCGCCATTTGCAAATTACATACAAGTGTTTTTTGTTAAAGACCCCGTATCATTCCATGATGAGAATGCGAAAGCTGGATATTCCCCCAAATGTTATGACAGGTGTCTTTCTGAGGTTGGTTTGACTTGGTATGTCAATATCCAGTAAATATCAATGGTCCAACCGAGCCCTATGAGTCTTACGCGCACACCCACTCCGAATGTCATCCCTTTGCCCAGGAACTCCGGCACCAGTCGAAGGTCAGCATCAAGGCCTCTGGGCCAGGAGGAGTACCCGAGCGTTTGGCTCGGGAACGTGTTGGCTGCGAGAACCCTGATCATCATCATGATCGCCCATGCTTTGGGGTGCTTCTGGGTGCTAGAACAACCTAGGGGGAGCATGATGGAGCTTCACCCCAGGTTCCAGGAAGTGTTAAAGAAAATTCGCGCCTGGAGGCATTCCCTGTCCATGCAAGATTATGGTGCACCATCTCCTAAGCCAACATGGCTTTATGCGAGTCAATTGGTTACGTTGGAGAAGCGTTTCATTTTTTGAAGTTCCCAAAAATGGTTTGGGGTTTGCGGGAATCCATATTCGTAGGGAAGTATGCCAGGGTATCTAATCAACGAACCATGGTACACCAAGTGGTTATATAATTGGGCTGGTATTACCTTTGCTTGTTTTTCAAGCCAACCTGGTGATTTAGGGTGTCTTCGATGTCTTTGGCTAAGCTGGTCCCAAATGGCCCGACATAGGCCCAACATAGCCCTACAGTAAATAGCTTAACATAGGCCCAACATGGGCCCAACTTAGATACCAATCATGCAAAATGTTGGACCCTTGTATGGCTCAGCTGGTCGGTCACCATGTTGTGAAACCACCAATCAGGTCTGTTGATATCGGCGAGTAATTGTTGGGTCCATTGCATCTGTCTTTTCAAAAAACCTTCGTCTAGTGTCAGTAAACGAAATCATCAGCGAGATCTTGAACTTCAAACCATCGTGGCTTCCAGCCCCTGATCCAGTCCAGATGGCCGTGACCTATGTTGACTCTGCAGGGAAGAAACGAGTGAAAGGGGGCCGGGATTTGAAAAACAGCCAGAGTTACCCAACAGGGTTCTGTCCTCAGTTGTTCCACCTATGAAAGCAATGTCAAAAATGTTACCACTATTGTAGGTGATGTCGTATATTATGGTTTACCCGTACATGTGAGCCATCCAAAACCACATGGTTTATTATTGTGTAATCCTGGGTTATTATTGAGTAACCAAGATTATGGTTTGATGTCTGCCCCAAAATGTTAAACATGCTCGCCCCAAAATGTTTTCATCGAGGATATCAACCATCACGAAGAATGGACAGTTGAACATCCCAACAATAGGTATTCTGATGATCTTAGGCAAATTCAACTGGTTACCAAAGTTTTGAATAGAGGTTGTATAGGAAACATGTTTTCAGCCCAGGTTCGGCAAGGCATTGGCCCGCCTGCGTACCAAGCATGCTGATGCGGTGAGAAGAAATGCTAGGAGCGCAATCAGACACAATTTGAAGACTTACCGCAGCATTCCTAGGAACACTAGGGCTGATGCTCGATGGATCAAGAATGCCGAACTTGGCCCAGTTCTTGACTTTCTTTCTTGAAATTTAGGCGAAAAGGTTTGCAGCAATTCGCTGACATGAGCAAATCTAGCTCTTTGGCTCCACCATGGATGCAACCAACTAACATGATTTGGCTGTGGGTTTCTGGTCCCCACATTTGGCAGGATAAAAACGGAATACATGAGCGCGCTCTTTGAAGAACCCTACACATCACATCCTTCACAATGGTTTCGAAAATCCTTCATAGCTATTTGTGTGGATGCTTTATGATTCGTTAGGAGGAGTATAGTTGATTGATGAAGCTTCCACACTTGGGTACCAAACATATATCATTGTTTCTCTCATATTGAACCCCAACCATCGAGTCATTTTGATTTTGAGGAATCACAGGTCATTGGTTTCAAGAATCCTCAATATTGGCGCGGTTGCTTTTGATGAGTATAGCTGACTGATCAAACTTCCACAGTTGGAATGCAGTCTACCAAACAGGTATCATTGTTTCAAAGTATCCTTTTTGAAACAGTTTTTGGGGTTCAACACCATAAAAAAGGACACTCATTTGGAACCCCAACCATCGAGTCATTTCGATTTTGAGGAACCACTAGTTAGGGATCATATCCGTGGGTGTTTTTTATACATTGGATTGATCAATCGCTGTGTAATCTTTGTTTCTGAACGTCCTGTGTTTAACAATGTTTGGTTCTCAAACATATAAAAGAAGGACGGTCATATTGAACCACAACTATCAAGTCATTGAGATATTGCGGAACCACAAGTTGGAGAGGGTATCAGTAAATGGAATCTGCTAATGCCTGTCCTGGAGCCTGTCTTTATAAGCATCCTTTTGTCGCAGACTTAGGGTTTCAAAATCAATAGCAATGGATATGTGTTTGGAACCAAAACAATTGAGCCATTTTGACACTGAGGAACCAAAGTTGAGGACACTACACATTAAAACTGTGTACAAATTCAGCAGCTGACAAGGGGCCCCATTTGCTACTTTATATATTGCACGTCATTGTCAGAAAGTGTAACCCATGTGTGGTTGAGCATGTTTCTGCCCACACCCACTGGTTTGGATTCTGACACCTTCCAAAACCCAGCAGTGCCTCACTGGCGGCAGGTCCAACAATGGGAAGGTTCGTGCTCAAGCACATGGTCAAGGGTACGCTCCTTCCCAAGCCAATCCCAGCTGCACTGGGTGGATGGATGGAGATGGTTAACCAAAGGGTACCAAAGTTATGATTTGTATTCCATACATCAACAATTCAGCCGCGTAGTGTTGAGAAATCGGCCGCGTGGGGTGTAGAAAGGCCGCGGTTTGTATTTTGACCAAAATACTTCAAGATTGATAACCTTCAGTATCATTGAGTTGGCTCACAAAGTAAATGTGTTGAGAAATTGGCCGCGTGGGGTGTAGAAAGGCCGCGGTTTGTATTTTAAACCAAAATACTTCAAGATTGATAATCTTCAGTATCATTCAGCCACGAAATGTTGATTTTGCAACTACGGGTGATGATATGCTTCTCTGATGAGACAGTGCCCAATTGTCAAATCAGCCACGAATGGGAACCCCAACCGCTCATGAAATCAAAAGGCCTATGTATTTGGTTTTTTCTTTGGGTTAGGAAGCAAAGCCCCCTATGTGTTCATTGTCATGTTTGTGTTTTGGAGAGCCTGGCGAGACAAATCATGTATGGTCACCACATGATTTTCCAAATCAGAGCAATACGGTTTTCTTCAATCAAATGGACAAACTAAATGCTTTGTTGTTTTTCGCATAATATTGAGCATCATTATATGAGTGTAAGTGACCCCAAAAGCTCAGGCATACCTTTTTGATACCGTCATGAAAGTGAATTTACCATGTCATGTATCCAGGCGTCAAGTTGTGTGGTAACCAACCATGCCCTGTTCAGCCCTGTCCTCTTGTGGCCATTGGCCTCAGCGAGTTTTGCCGGTGGAAGATTCCAAGCGCTAGTTTTGATCATGGCGAAAAGTGGAAAGGAAAAGACTCCAGGGGTCAAAAAGACCATTTCGAAGGATGCTCAGCGTCAAAAAGACCATTTCGAAGGATGCTCAGCGTGAAGAAAGGTTGAAGAAAAGTGAAAGCAAAGCAGAGAAGCTCAAAAGTGAAAAGAAAAAAGCTGAAGCGTGCAGGAAAGAGAGTCACAAGAAGGATAGTGGGAAGAACAAGAAGAGCCCCAAGCATGAAGAGAAGAGATCTAGTCAGAAGGATGTCAAGAAGGGAGGGAAGATAGAAGAGAAGAGCGCCAAAGACAAGAAAAAGCAGAAGGTGACTGAGAACACAAAGGAGAAGAGCATTGAAAAAAAGGAGGCAAAGAAAAAGCAGGCAAAGGAGATCCCCGAAGAGAAGACGAAGGAAAAGAAAACGAAGGAGACAAGCAAGACCTGTGCTGCTGAGAAGCATGGGAATGCCAAAGATTTGAAGAACACCAGCCCAGAAAATGAAGCTCAGACAAGGCCGTCTGCGTTGAAACAGAAGGGAAGTCATGAGGAGCCAAAGCGGCGCCGAGTTTCCTTCAAAGGTGCGCCAACCACGGTGGACTACAAAGATGCTAGCAAGCCTTCTGAGATGGCGTTGGTGGCTGCACCAAACCATTTCAGGACACCGTCGCCAAAAAGGACTTTGCAGTCGCCAAGCGTAGCAGGTTCAGAGATCTCTCTGGATAACGTGCAGGCTTGGAAAAAGGAGGCTGCCAGGCTTGGCGTCAGCTTGGAGACTTACATGGAAGATTTGTCCAGAACGCAGTTTGAAAGAACGGTTGAGGAGCACATGAAGTCTCTGATGAAAGAGAAGGGAGGAGAGAAGGAGAAAGATGAAAATGAGTCAGAAAGCCGAGAGGTTGAAGTGGATGACATCCCCTTGCTCTCTGACACATCCAGCGAAACCTCCATGGGGTCGCCAAGTGAAAGCGAAAGTGCCAACCAATCCAAGGATGAGACCATCGAAGCCCATGGTAAAAGTGCTGATGATGCTCAGGAGGAGCCAGAAGAAGCTTCAGAGGAAGGAGAGGAGGAAGAGGAGGATGAAGAAGAAGAGTTTGAACAAGACCTTGAAGAGCAACTTGACCTAGTGATGCAGGAGAAGGATGGAAAGGAAGCAGCAAAAGAAGATGCCCTAGTGATGCAGGAGAAGGATGGAGAGGAAGTCGCAAAAGAAGATGAAGGAAACGCAGAGGGAAACAACAAGGAGGGAGAGAAGGTGGTTGGGAAAGACGCGTTGCCAATGGTTGTTGCCAGTCAGGCTGCCATGCAAGCCAACAAGTATGGTGAATTCGCCAATGCCAACAGCACCTTGACTTCTAAAGCTTTTGCCTGTACAAAGTATACCAAAACTAAACTTAGATCGACTCATGAGTTCCCAACTTTCTGCCAACCTCAAGTAACTATGGACTTCTTTGAGTAGCCCTCGCCAGCTCAGGCAGCAACCAAAAGGCTTCGTGGGACAAGTTCTGCCGCCAGTGCATGGACAGGAAGAAATTCCCGGTTGCCTTGGCGGGTGCATACGTCAAGGATAAAACCGACTTGTTTCGGTGCTGGCTTTCCAGTTCACAGGACTGGTCAAAGTTGCTAGCATCCATTGTTTGTTTTCGCATTTACGATTTTGTTTCTGCAACTTTGTGGGGTTAGAACTAGTATGGTTTTGAGCAATTGCCTTTTGATTGGTTGTTGACCTTCAACTGGGCATGTACCAAATAGGGTTCAATCTAAAATGGTTTGTACATTACATGGTGGTTAGCTTGGATCCCACCAATGGTTCAGTAATGATGGTCATCGAAAAATAAATTACACGGGGGTTAGCTTAGATATCCCACCAATGATTTATCAATGATGAAGCTACACCGGGTATTTACCAAATCAGGATAAATCAAACATCATGCACTATAGGGTGGTTTACCCAGACCTCCCCATATACCAAATATCTATCAATCAAAAATGGTTGATACATGACATGGTGGTTACTTTGGATACCCCACCAATGGTTTATCAGTGATAGGTTCATATATCACATGGTGGTATTTCTATATATACCACCAACGGTTTGTCAATGATAAAGCTACACCGGGTATTTACCAAATCAGGATAAATCAAACATCATGCACTATAGGGTGGTTTACCCAGACCTCCCCATATACCAAATATCTATCAATCAAAAATTGTTGATACATTACATGGTGGTTGCTTTGGATACCCCACCAATGGTTTATCAGTGATAGGTTTATATATTACATGGTGGTTAGCTTAGATATCCCATCAATGGTGTATCAATGATAAAGCTACGTTGGGTATTTCCCAAATCGGGATAGGTCAAATATCATATACCACAGGACGGTTTACTTAGACCACCCCATATACCAAATATGTATCAATCAAAAATGATTGGTATATCACATGGTGGTTAACTTGGATATCCAACCAATGGTTTTTCAGTGATAGGTTAATACATCACATGGTGGTATTTCTATATATACCACCAATGGTTTATCAATGATAAAGCTACACCGGGTATTTACCAAATCGGGATGTATCAAACATCATGCACTATAGGGTGGTTTACCCAGACCACCTCTGATTGGTTTGGGGTTACATGCAATGAACCACCTAGTTTGGGATTGTTGATGGTAAACTGGAAGGTGGTTTATTATTGAGTAACTCGCATCATTTCCATCATGGTCTAGCCTGTAGATGTGATTGTATTTGTCATGAACTTAAGTGATTACCACTCATTGGAGGGGCCATGTTCCTTCAACCAGTTATGTATCAAATGGGGGTTGATCAAAAAGAGAATCTGACATGGACAAAATGAAATAACTTTCCAGCCCAGTTAGGACAAAATGAAACAACCATTTGCAACTTCATGGGTTTTCGAAATACTGATATTTAACCATCAAGATATAGCTGGTTCATCATATCCCCTTTATTTGTTTTCGACTCAAATAGTTTTCAAGACCAGGATACCCCAACAGCCCATCTCGCTCAGGGTTTCAATGGAATTTGAGCGACGTGCTGAATCCCGAAACACTGCGACCCGAAAGAGAGCTGGAACAAAGGCTCGTGACATCATGAAGCAATACCCCAAGGAAAAGGCAGAGGCGTTGATTAAGAAACTCAAAGAGAAGGGGATGTACTATTTCGATCCTGACTTTGAAAATGACCACGAGGACCCAAAGGGATTGTATTTCCAGCTGCCAAAATGTTGGATTTCAACACTTCAACAATAATGGTTAATAATCTCAACCTCCAAGACATCTTATCAAATTGGCTTGTCATCATGGCCTTGTATTAGGAAATCTTCTATTATACCAACTGCGGGAATGAGCTGACCAATGAGCAAATCACTTCAGAGGCTATGTCCATCAAGGTTCGCGAGGAAAACAACCAAGAGCTGGCTGAGGCATTGACCACTGAGGGTGGCCCCTTGCAAAATGGAATTTTGCCTGACTGCGATGCGTCAGGGGACTCCGGGAAGAAGGCTTTGGCTGAAGCCATGGTGAATGCAGTGGTGAATGCGGCTCCAAAGCCAAAGCCCACCAAGGAAAAAACTGACAAAGCTGAACCAAAGACTGTTTTGGAGTCGGGGCCCTGGTTGGTGCAATGGGGGTTCACTTAGGCAAAAATTCAATACATATATTACCCACCAATGTTTTTTCTTGCAGTGCATTGCCAATTCTTTGCAATAATCTTGATAAGGTAGAATGGCCACGAGTCCTTCCCACAGATTACTTAGCTTTGAAATCCTCTTTGATGTTACGGCTTTGATCGATGAAAACAATTGTTGCTTGGCTCCTTCCATCCAGCGGTCAACTTGAAGATTACTTGACCACAAAACGTGTTTGTTGGTCCAATGTTCCACTTTGAAGGAATGGGCACCATTAGTCATGGAAGTGTTGATGCTAGCTGCTAGCTAATGTTGGATGATGTGCACATATCTCAACAGGTCAAGGCACCTTCATTGATTTTAGCATCCCATGTCTACATGGTTTCTACTGATAATCTTCCACTAAATCATGGATGACCCTCGCATGGAATGAATGGTATATTTCTCAACTTGTCTCCTACCATGGTTGGTTTGCTTCAGTGGTGCGGTCTAAGCTTTGGATGCCAACCCAACATAGATCCCATTTGCCAAGTTTTGACCGATCATGCTGGCTCATACCTTAAGTATTCAAATCAAAAGAGTTCACTCCACTGTTTTTCCAGCCATTTCCAAACCGTGATCTACTTGGTTTCCCGGCAGGTTAGCTGCAGATCGCATGGAGCAATGCCTGAGCAAGGGCGCGTCAGCCCGCAAGTTTGCCATCAGCCTGGGTACTCTTGAGTACTCGGGAGACCTAGCTGACAAGATGATGCAGTTCAGCTCAAAGATGGAGAAGTTGTACCACCATTTGCAGGATTTGGTCAGCCGGAAAGTCCAGGATGAAACTTCATACCGCAAGTATTTCACCATCTTGGATGAGAAAACGCAATGGTATGAGAAGGCGGAGGTAGGGCCTCTCAATGTTTGGTTGTCAAAATTTGTTCTGCTGCTATCAAACAACAGGTTTTACATAATTTACCTTTGTAGCAAGATCTCTGAATGTACATAGTTCTCCAATTAGAAATTCAATTCTATCATTCACCGGAGGATACGCCAAATAGAAATGACCAATGGAAGTGTCTTGAATAAAAAAAGCTTATGGTGAACTTGACAATGATTTTTTATCTTATATATCTTATATGGTGTTGATTGATGACCCCTTTCCATGCAACCCTCGATATCAAACCATCTCGCATCCATCTCGGCAGGCAGCTGCGAAGGGCCTGCAAACAGGCTTGAAGCCAAAGAAGGCGAAAGCGAAGGCGAAGCCAAAAGCAAAGGCCTCTGAAGGTGATCAGGCTAGCTGAAGAGCCAAAGGCTTCAAAGGGCTGTGAGCCCTTTTTTTTGAGCAACAATCTGGGGTTAAGCCAACGGTTGCCATTTGAATAGGTCGATAAAAATCTTCATCCCATCAAGGATTTACCATGGCAGCTCCAGCTTTGTTGGTAACAATTCCCAATAGCCGTAGGAGACCATTGGTATGGTCTGCATATCTTCATTTCTGCAGTGATAGCCGCAGCGTGGTAGGACAAGATCAATCACTAACTGGTTGCGTAAACCTTATAGCCCTGTATTCGTCATTCGAGCCATGAAATATATTCCATCCTAACCCTTTACTGTATGCTGGCTGGTTTTTTTATATCTTATCATTGCTTATTACATTTCAACCCCTATATAAACCATGAGCACGAAGCCTTCAAACCATTTATGGACTGGGTATTTTTCATGGCTCATATGAGATCATTGACCATTCATAGTATAGTCAAATGATTTGTTTCATGATCAGAACCGGTGAAGCAACTAGGTAGCACGTGCACACGTGATTTTGCTGGGGTAGCTGCTGGAGCATTGCTGAAAGAGAAGTTAGGAAAAGGTAGCGCCGAGCACATTGCAGGGTCTAAGTTCAATGAGATGTACTTAGCCAGAGTGATTGGCCGTCGCATTAAAACAATTCTTTCCTTAACCATCAAGTTTCCAGAAAGTTGTTATCATCGTGATCCTACGCAGACCCTTTCAGGATAACAGTGAAAACATTTAAGCTGTTTTATCATATGTCATATGCCTAGACTTTGCAATGAGCTGGTGAAAGTCAACCCAACATGTTGGTGTTGCAATTGCTGCCCCCTTCGCAGGTCATCAGCAGCAGCGCGCATCAGGCCAAAGGTGGAGGGCTCGAAAACCTTTACAATGGTTTTAAAAGTTTTGAGTGGACAAAAACCCTGAAAGGCGAATGAGGTTTGAATCCATGGGCAAAAGCCAGAGTGCTGATGAGTACTTGCGTATCTTCGAGAAACTATTTTTTGATTTGTTGAGTGGCTTCGCATACCAATATTTATCACAGTCGGATTGTTACGGTACATGCGGGTTTCAAAATTGATTTAGCTAATACGGATAATTCAGCACCTCATTTGATATTATTTTTTTAAGTGTTTGATTATTTGTGATGAAAACTGGCTGTGGTTTCTTATTGGTTAACCCATGTCAGCATCGGTTTATTTGATGAACCCAATGTGCTTTTATTGTTGTGATGATTTATCATATGGTTCTTAGCTTTATGTATTGGTAATTGGGGTTTCTTACCTGACCCTAGGTATGATTGGTTGCGGGCGAGCAGGCATTGCCGAAATATGCGACATTAGCAGGGCCAATGTGGCGGACGGCATGCATAAAGAAGCTGTTTATGGGTTGAGTTCTTTAGGCGGGCACGGAAAACATCAGAACAACCAAGAGAGAGATCTGCATCGTTGGGTCAAAGGGTTGCACTCGATGACACTGGAACCGCTTGAAATGTCCTTGACACTCAATGTTTCTTGGGTTATTTTTTATTTGAAACTTTTTTTGGGGTTCTGATATGACCATCTCATAGGACCCAATCGGTGTCATGGTTTTTTAAAGAAGCATATTATGTTCTCATGATGTGTGGTTAACACATAGACTTGAAACAAGTCATGCTTTACCATACAACCAAAGACAAACGAGATACGTTATTATTGTCCAACCAAGTATGGTGAACCATATTTATTTCCAATACCAGGTACCCCATGACCTTTCATCATGTCTCTAAATGTCTCTTACGGCCACAGCTCCACGGCAAGGTTCCCGGACGAGAGGGCCGAGCAGTGCAGGAAGTGCCAATGTTGCTGCCTCACGAGATCCTGGATGCAGTGTTTCATGCAGGGGATGTTCAGGATTGGGTTTGGTCAAAGATCATGTATTATGAAAAATGACCCATAGTAGTGGTTCTGTTTGAAGAAAGTATTATCAACACCGGAATTCCTGAGATGGCTGTGAAGTTCATGGTCGAACCCTGCCAGTTTGGAAGATCCATGACTGGTGCCTACAATGAGTCTGCCATTGCCGAATTTTGGCAACACTGCGCTAGCTTGGACGAGTGGAGGCATCACCCATGCCTTAATGATCCTACAATCGATCGTGGCCGCTCCTAAAACCTTAAGCAGATTATTCTGTGTTCATTTTTCCCATTCATGATCAATGACGATTACTTACAAGTGGCTTTCCAGGAAAATGAAAACCACAGAGCGAAACTCTCATTCATTATTGGGTTGTGGAAATTGTATGGCCCAATCGATTTGAGGTGTTAAATGTGTTGAGCACTTGTAGAACCATAGTCTTTGGGAATTATCATGTGGTTGGGTCAACCGCGAATAAAAACCAGTCAAGTGTTCATTGTTTTTGCCCGGATCGTGCCACCTTAACGTTTCTAGTACATCCCAGCTAGTCAAACTTGGATTCGAACCTTCAACCAATCCAGGTTTGCTTCCTATGTGCATTCATGCTGACGGGGCTGAATTCTACACGAACAATGAGTTCATGGTTTGGAGTCTTCAATGCATATTCGCCAATGGCAATCATGTGTGGGACTCAAAGTTCCCCCTTTGCGTGATACCAGTTGATTCTCTTCGAGATGCGGATATCCAAACCAAGACTCAACAAGTCATTGCAGAGCTTGTAGCATGGAGCTTGGATCAATCTACCAAAGGGATCTGGCCATCTGAAGGCCCTCATGGTCAGAAACTCGTTGGGGCTTATCGGACAAACCAGATAGGTCAACAGCTAGCTGGTGGATACCGTGGCTGCTACTTTGGGTTCAGGTGTGACGGAAAGGCCCGCAAGGAGTGCAACATGTTCCAACGGTCATACATGCACTCTTTGATTTGCGAAGCATGCCTAGCCCAAAGGCATCACAAGGATTGGCAGCCCCTCTTAAATTACAAGAACTTCTACCCAAGCGCTGCCCATCGATTGACGACAATAAGTCCAGCACCAAGTTGTTCTACTAACATTGGATAGATGACAACTTCTTTTGAACCACGAAATAGCACATCTTAGTTAGAACTATCCCGGACTCCCAGTGTGAATTCCTGCTTTCCCAGGTCATTCGGACTACATCAGGAATGCTCCCAACCATCCCTTGTCTCCTTGGCGTGTGGTGACTGGATGGTGCCTGGAGACGGTCTTTCATGATCCCATGCACGTATTATTTCTGGGAACGTGCAAGGACCTCTATGCAAGCATGTTGGGATACTGGGCCCGTAATGGCTACCTTGGTAGTGGGACTTTAAACGAAGTGGTACGAGACTTTTCCCAAGATCTCAAGGAGAAAAGCGGCCAACAAGGGCGTCTAGGATTGCATTTAAACAAACCATCCTCCAAAGAAAAAGGTATGAATATTAGATGGGGTAGCTTTGTTACTGTGGACTATCCAGGAAACCAAGTTCATTACTGGGTGTACCCCTATTTGGAATGAATAATAATGGTTAACTGATGAGGTGTTCCTAATTCATTTTTTGGGTTATTCACCGGTAACAAAAAGGTTGGGTAATCATGGTAGCCATCATTCGTTCTTTGGGTTACCCACCATGTTCTACAGGATTCTGAATACGTTGTTTTTCACGAAACCTGACCCTTCAAAAAACATGTCTCTTCAGATACTTCCTGAGGATTGCTATCTCGAACAGAAAGTTCACTGCAGCAAACACAGGGCTTGATAAAGCTTCTCATTACCCAGAGTTGGGGAGCGCTTTCAAGGCAGCCTTCGTGAAATCATGTTCATGGTTTTTTGCTGCCAAAGCTGTTGAACTTTCGGAGGCAAACCCACAAGAATCTAGACTTCAGCATGGTGTTGCTTTTCTACAATTTTTTCCCCTGATAGTTTCTGGGAAGCTATATCTAATTTGGTGTATGGTGCGTGCGATGCCTTTCTACCATGGGGTGGCTACTCAGGACGGTGTCCTGCATCTGATCTCAACGTGCATCTGGAACTTTCACCATGCTATTGTGACGATGGACCATGCTGGCATCATTTGCTTGGAGCAGGAAGCCCAGGCGATTGGGTGGCCATAAACGGTAGATGTTCATGTCCATCTTCATTTTTTTCACCAAACAAACATGGGACTTATTGGATGGTTCGTACCCTTTACCCAAAATACAATTAGTTGTGGATGAGTATCGGTAACCCATATGCATTGGCTGGGGTTGACGGTCCAATTTCATTAGAGTTCTGTCAGCCGAATCTCTCTTAGGGAACCCTTGTTGCAACAGGACATTGCGGTCTACTTTCGCAACCACTTGTGTGCGTGGCAGCATTTGGCAGCCTGCTGCGAGCAGAAAGGCATCAAACTTTTTAAACTCAGACCGAAGCACCATGCTTTGGATCACTTGGCGGCGTTGGTTGAGAGAACCAGGGTTAACCCTCGGAACACAATGACTTGTTTTTCAGACGAGTCTTTTTTGGGGTATCTGAAGAAGATTGCTTTAAAGTGCCATTCATCTTCAGTTTTGCGGAGACTGTATCAAAGATACTTGATGTTTCTCAGTCTCCGTTGGCGGGATGCCAGAACTGGCTGACAAACCAGGTGGGAGGTTGAAAAAACTGAGCTGCCCCGCTTGGTCAAGAGGTCAACTTTTTTGGCGAAGCCCCATGGCATGACCAAGCAAGGCGACAGGTGGTTGCCAACTTGGTTTTGGATGTGGTGATTAACCTTCATGTTTTCTGATCAACAAAATGTGGTAAATCATGCAGTGTTTTTGCGGGTGGTTCAGGGTATTGATTTAGAAACCTTGGTCGAACCAAGATGTAAACTCGTTTTTTGGTGATGGCAGAGTGGAAAGCTGCCACTGCATGGTTTCAGGGTGTCATTTTGACGCTGCATGTGCGGCGGTAACCGGCCGGCAAGTAGGTTTGCACCGGCATCCACATAATTGGTCTCATTGTTACCCCAATTATTTGTATATATATACATATATATATATCATATGTAAATATATGTAAATATACACACGCAAGCATAACAATATTCATATATATATATATATTCTCCTGACATGTGCACATATGTACATATATACATGTTTACATATGCGCATGTATGTAGATCATGCATACACAACATATCCACACCGTTGTTGGGAACGGTTTTCTGCATCAGCGCGCTGGAGGCTTCAAGGTGGGGACATGGTCATAATTCCATGAAATGGTTTGAACATGCGGCCACTGTGGCTGTTCGGTAAATTCCCGACATGTGACAATATTTCTATCATGATTGTGGGTTACCAAAGATAAACCCAATGTTGATCATATCAAGGAAGCAGTAGAAACCCATCAAACCCACATGGTTTGATTTTTGGCTACCCCGCATTATGTGTTGGGCTTGGGACTCCATAATCATTTGGTTAATGGTAATGATCCAAATTGAAATACCGTTGCCACCTCATGTTTTTATCATGTGCATCACAGGGTTTGAAGATGCGTCGTGGTTTTTCCATCATAACCTCATATATATAATATATGTATATTTATAGATAGACAGATAGATTTACATAGATAAATATTTATGAAGACATATGTATATGATAAATAAGCCATATCTGTGCAAGACTTTTGTCTTTGGCCTTGCTTTTCTGTTGCTGTTGCCACGCAGCTGCAAAAAATGTGCCTCCAGGCATGCCCCTGCATGCAAGCACAGCACGCTGCTTCAGGAAAGCTGGTTTCCTGTGCCAAGGGTGGGCATGGGCGGGCCATGAGCACTCTGCATGACTTTGGTAGCGGAGCCTTTGTATACCCAAAGCCTGGGAGCAGTGCGCAAACTTGCAACAGAAAAAAATGCTTTCCTCTGTGCATGCGCGGTGACAAACCACGCATTTGCTAAGAATTCACATCACCATTCAAATTCATGATGGTGCTAGAAACCATTCATGAACGCGCGCTATATCTCTTGGATATGTCCTGACGTTAAACCCTAACAATGCTTCCGGCCTTCACGGGGAGGTGTCTGTTGCAGAACCCCGTCATCGACTGTCAGTTAAACCTTAACAAGGCTTCTGGCCTTCATGGGAAGGTGTCGGTTGCAAATCCCTATCACCAGCACATTGTATGTGCAAGGTTCAGCACATTCCTTGATCTTCCACAATGGCACAACATATTTCCAAGTTCAATGGTGATGTGTCGATTGTAGAACCCCGTCATCGATGTGAACAAAGCTCTTCGATGGGCCCTCATGCCAAACCCTAACAACGTCTTCGATCTCCATGGAAGGGTGTCGGTTGCAGAACCCCGTCATCCACAAGGATCGTCAGTTGAACCCTAACAATGCTTCCGGCTTTCATGGGGAAGGTGTCGGTTGCAGATCCCCGTCATCGACGCTCTACACAATACCTTCAAAGATGATATCTTGCAAGGTACTTGTGTAGGCTTTTGTTCAAAAATTGTTCAAGTTGAAGGTTTGGTATGTGCAAGGTTCAGCACATTCCTTGATCTTCCACAGTGGCAAAACATATTTCCAAGTTCAATGGTGATGTGTCGATTGTAGAACCCCGTCATCGATGTGAACAAAGCTCTTCGATGGGCCCTCATGCCAAACCCTAACAACGTCTTCGATCTCCATGGAAGGGTGTCGGTTGCAGAACCCCGTCATTCCAGGATCGTCAGTTGAACCCTAACAATGCTTCCGGCTTTCATGGGGAAGGTGTCGGTTGCAGATCCCCGTCATTCCAGGATCGTCAGTTGAACCCTAACAATGCTTCCGGCCTTCATGGGAAGGTGTCGGTTGCAGATCCCCGTCATCCACAAGGATCGTCAGTTGAACCCTAACAATGCTTCCGGCCTTCATGGGAAGGTGTCGGTTGCAGATCCCCGTCATCGACACTCATACACGATACCTTCAAAGATGATATCTTGCAAGTTACTTGTGTAGGCTTTTGTTCAAAAATGGTACAAGTTGGAGGTTTGGTATGTGCAAGGTTCAGCACATTCCTTGATCTTCCACAGTGGGAAAACATATTTCTAACTTCAGTGGTGATGTGTCGATTGTAGAACCCCGTCATCGATGTGAACAAAGCTCTTCGATGGGCCCTCATGCTAAGCCCTAACAACGTCTTCGATCTCCATGGAAGGGTGTCGGTTGCAGAACCCCGTCATCCACAAGGATCGTCAGTTGAACCCTAACAATGCTTCCGGCTTTCACGGGGAAGGTGTCGGTTGCAGATCCCCGTCATCGACGCTCATACACGATACCTTCAAAGATGATATCTTGCAAGGTACTTGTGTAGGCTTTTGTTCAAAAATGGTTCAAGTTGAAGGTTTGGTATGTGCAAGGTTCAGCACATTCCTTGATCTTCCACAGTGGCAAAACATATTTCCAAGTTCAATGGTGATGTGTCGATTGTAGAACCCCGTCATCGATGTGAACAAAGCTCTTCGATGGGCCCTCATGCTAAGCCCTAATAACGTCTTCGATCTCCATGGAAGGGTGTCGGTTGCAGAACCCCGTCATTCCAGGATCGTTAGTTAAACCCTAACAACGCCTTCGATCTCCATGGCAAGGGTGTCGGGTGCAGCACCCCGTCATCCACAAGGATCGTCAGTTGAACCCTAACAATGCTTCCGGCCTTCATGGGAAGGTGTCGGTTGCAGATCCCCGTCATCGACACTCATAAATGATACCTTCAGGCCCTTTTCAGGCATCAGTCCTCTTGAGATGTATGTGCAGTTGGTGACAAAGCATTGTTTAAGGAATTCAGCATAAGAAGCATGGAGCAGCATGGAAAAAGATAGGTTGACACTGGACATGTGTGCATGTTCTCAGAAATGTGACCTTCTGTCGATCCCAACGACAGCGTTTTCAAAATGAGAGAGCGTTTTGGCCAAATAGATGTGGTATGTTGAACCATGTGTCCTTAGCGCAGCGTTGGATCCTCTCGGTTGCTCATCCACATCAAACGCATCGATATGAGAGACTAACGATCAGGGCCTGTGGCAGTGCGGGATCTCTTTGCCTTTGCTGCAGCTTTCCACTCATCTACTACACTACAATTACAACTACAACTGCGCTACACCACACAGCACCCATTGCAACCACTCCAAAAAACACAACTCCAACCACCTTTCCGTCCATCAGTGGATTCGCTCTGCCATCCATGCATCACAACAACTCACCTCTCCTATAGTGTCCTATCCTTGAAACTTCCGCAACCGCCTTGTGCGGACTGGTACAGAACCCAAAAAAAGTATGTCCAACTCTGGACAGTCCAGGCTCCTTGTTGACACTACTGGGAGTCTTGCCCTTCTCCTGCACCAACGGGGAAGACGGATCCATTTCACATTCATATCATATCTGCCAAATTGGATTTTAGATATATGATCTAGAACCATGTATGCTAGAGATGACAGAGTCCGATTACCAATTTACATATATCGCATCCGCATCGATATTACTATTCAATATTGTAGCAATCCCAAAACATTTGACAAATCCGTTTCCAAATTCCTGGTCTATCCTTTTGGGGTTGCTACATTCACATATGATTACGGGTCAAAACCCTGCTATCCTGGTGTTCATCCCTGCCAGCTGAACATGCGGTACCCAAAAATCTGATCGCTCATCAGCTTCCCCACTGTAACCAACATGTGTGTGGCATCCACCATTTTCAGACACATGAAACATAGCCAAAAACAATCCCCACCAAATCATGTTGATAATTGTTTTGATGCTTGAAGGCCCCATTGTTTCATCATTTTGAATATTCATTTTCCATGGTTAGCTGGCTTACAATTAATATATAGTTGGTTTTTATTTTCCAATAGCAAACCGTTAGTTTACCAACGGGTAAATGTCAATTTCCCTATATGTTTCCATCATTTCCCAGCCTTCTCCCATTCCAGCCTTGCTCTCTGTGACCTTCGCCTCTTTGGTCGTCTTCTTCGTGCCCTTCGCCACAGCCGGCGCCGGCACCGCCGGCACTGCCGGCACCGGCACTGGGGACCTGCGGTTTGGTTTCGGTGATCTTTGTTAATCATCGCGAAGAATCCATGTTTAGCTAACAATAATTCATGGACAAAACCATGAAGCACAGTGCATTGATGTTTATTTATGTTGTGTTAAAACATAATCATTGTTAATTATCTATAGTTAGTTAATACTCATCCATTGGTGTACTATGATGAAACATAATTAGTATAGTTTAACATCAATTTCATAATCACAATGATGGTTAAAAACTTTGTTAATAACCCAGAGTTTATATCACGAATAAACAATCATAAACATGATGCGGATATACCCCGGGCTCCGGTTAACAATTTGCGAACAGTCTTTTTTGCCCAGTTTGTGACAAACGATTTACCTACGAATTTCATGGGGATGTACATAGCTATGTTAGTTTACCAAAGGGTAAGGTGATAATCATGGAATTTCAATGGGGTTATATGGGATTATGATGTGAGTATGATGCGGTGATAATGAAATGATATGTAAAACTATATGATTATATGTCTAGTCTAATTAAACAGCTTACATCTAGATGACAGCGAGTCAACCTGACTTGATGAACCCAAACATTGGTTGTGTTTGATATGCTGTATTTTGAGTCTAATTCTACAGTCTATAACTTTACACACCATCTGCAGCCTCATCTTGCTAAGGAGCATGCTTGCATATCAGAACATGTTCCATCCCACTTAACACTTCCAAAACATGAAGGAACCAACACTGTTTGTCATCTCGCAACGGTCTGTTTGATGCAACTGGATGATATCTCAAGCAACCGTACAGTTTGCACCAGGGTATTGCATGGTATTAGCCCTTCCTGAAACCTCTCATTGAAACCAGCTGAACAGCTGAGTACTAGTCCTTCAACCCGAGACGTGAAGAGAAAAAAGAAGTGGGGTGGAGTGGTTTATACCCGTTGGATGGCTAAAGGGCCACACCCCAGCCGGTTGGAATCTACGCGTACCAACAAAACCATCATCACGCGCCAAGGAACGTTGAAGAATTTGAGCTGACCTTTTTCTGCGTCTTCTTGGTGATAGTTTTCCTTGGAATCGGATCATCAGGGGCACACCGGATACCCTTCAACAAAAAACAAGCACATGATACGATCCCAACATGGGTTTGATTGAAATATATTAAAATGGGGTACTATCAAAGTGGATTATGTTCATTTCCACCACTTTCAAAGACACCCAACGTCCACCATGCTCCAAGCGTCTTCACCGGCGCCGTCTTCGCGACCTTCCCCGCCTTCACCGGCGACGGCGCCGGCGGCTTCGGCTTGGGCGCGGCCGGCGAAGCGCTAGAGCTGGGCGGCCGCGTCTTGCGACCTCGCGGCTCCTGGAAATGTTCAACACATTTCAAAACTCATTGATTGATTGTTTTATAAGGAGGGTATTGCAAAATAACTTGGGGATGGTTGGAGTTCTTGAACTGGGCCCGTTCTTAACCAGTGTAGAAAGGTAGGAGAGACCAGAGAGGGCTGCAAAATTATAAAGTCTATTTATACAAACTATGAGTAAAATTTCCAACTGCTATAGGAATGGACTTCTGCAAACTATCAGAGTTTTTTCATCATATTTCACATTGAGCAGAAATAGTAACAATTTAAGTGAATCCGCCGGCCTGCCGGCGTGTCTTGTGGATCTTGCTTGTTCGTAGTTGTACTGTTTGTTTAATCTTCAGTCTCTGTCTAGACTTTCCCCCTGGCGCGGATTTTTGCCCCGTCTAACTTGAACCCACCCCCCCCTCCCCCCCCCCTCCCCCCCCCCTCCTCCTCCCCCCCTCTCCGCGTCGTGCTTATCATTTTTCGTTTCAACCTTAGTTTCGAAACATGATTCAGTTTCAACTCAAACCCCGGCTTACGCAAAACCCATGTTTTGTCTCTCCTCTTCGTGTTTTTCCTCTGCGTCTTTCGTTGCAATGTGCTGGGTTCGACTCTGCCCACGCTGTTTCCATTGTGGTGCTCCCACGCTGTTTCCCCCGCTGTCCCATGGCTACGACAAACTTCTGCAAATGTTCACATACCTCCTTCCGTAGACACCAGGCAGCAAATGCATTGTCCAGTGCCTTTTGAACATGTGCAGGAGGAACCTGCAGAAACACTTAGGAAGCTAACCTGTCCGCAGTGGCATTTCCTTGCACCACCCATCGATCAACTTCACCTTCAACCTGGGAAATGTCCATGTGAGAAACCACTTTGACAACATCAAGCAGCAAGTGCGATGCCCGGTGAACGAGGTGGAACAAGGTGCCCTTTGCAAATGTCATGGTCATTATGCTCAACCCCTGGACCGACACTGCGTTTGCTTGCATACCTCTTGACACATTTGTGTACATGCTGATTATCCAAAGAAGGAACTGTCGCTGATGAGAAATGGCATCTCGGATTGCTTCGATGGCAGCACGGATCCCCGCACGCATGGAGGTTTGGAATCATTAGCCCCTCAAGGAAGCCACTTAACAATTGCACCTGGCAAATAACATGCATCGCCCAGCGAGGCAATGCAAAATGCCCAGCTGGCCAACCTAAATCTTGGCTTGTGGGGAGAGACATCCTCCATCAGTGAAAAGGTGGAGCATTTCATCATCAGGAGGGGGAGGCTGAACCAACTGTTTACAAACCCTTGGCTGAACAAGTGCTTGCCGCCATGTGACATCAGTCCAGCCTTCAACCATCCAAGCATGGAGCCTGGTGCAATCAGGCACGTGGTCAAGGTGTTGCCGGATGTGAGGTGGGATTTGTTGCCTCAAGTCTTCCAAGGCCTGGCATTCCCAAATCCTCTGTTTCAAGCTGTCTTCAATTCCACAGAAAGGACCATCTTTGCTTGGGATCTTTCCTGTGTGGATCTGCCTGTCCTTCGTATAGAATGTGATCTAGCAGATACCCGATTCCTTCCCACCGCCACTGGATCTCATGCAAACGTGCTACAAAAACTCTACAAGGGCCTGGGTCAAAGTGACGAGGTGGACTATTGACAATGGCAGACAAAACTGGGAATGCAATGTCTGGACTACACTGAGTGCGGAAGGTGACGACAATGTTGAGCAAAGCAACAAAACCAGGGTCTAGCTTGGGGGGCCCTAGGCCAAACTGGATGACACTGGAAACTCCTTTTTATTCCACCTAAGGCATGCCATGGCATGTGCCCTCAAACGGCCAAAGTGTTCACCTGCCAATGCAACACCTGAAATGCCATGTAATGCTCTTGGACATGCAACTGTGGCAATTGCACGTAGTTTCTGCTCAATGGGCGCAGCACTACGCATGAGGGCGCCCTAAAATGCTGCATTCTTCTCAATTCTTGCTCTGGAGCTGTAGTTGGTCATCCTTCTGGAGTAGTTAAGATGGCCACCCAAATCAGAGCCACCCAAATCAGAGCCATGCAGGATTGCGTGCGTGTCCAACTGGCGCAATGTTTTCCGGTCTTCTGCATTGTTGGCCCAAAACATCGTTTTCTTCTGGTCCAGCTGCAAGTCAATGGAAACTGCGAAGTCTTCCATGCCTGCAAGTGTGCGACAAGTCGAGCTGACTTCATGGCTAAGTCCTTCCCAGCTGTTAAAAAATGTCATTACTCATTACTTGAGAAAGTGGGCTAACATTGGCAACACTTGGATGCATGGCCAAGTTAACCAGCACCATAGCAACGACACTGAGCGGATCCCCTTCGGGGTACCCATTGCTGCCAGACTAGGCCGGACACTGCACCTGCGACAACAAAGACAAAATGTCTCTGGACTCTTGAGAGAGCGTGGTGCCATGCCCTAACAAATTATACAGGCAAACCATACTGCAACGCACACGCATACACTACTGGCCTGGGGAAATTGTTGAAGGCTTTTGTCAAGTCAGTGAAGAAAACCGGGCAGCTGCTTCAATCCCCAACCCGGTACGGCATTGTGAGAAGAGTGATGGGCCTAAACTGCTGTGGGGCAGCTGCATCAAGGCATTTTTCGACATTATTAATGTGTCCAACAGGTGCAGACTGGGGCCAAGGTTGCTCATCCACATCAAACGCATCGATATGAGAGACTAACGATCAGGGCCTGTGGCAGTGCGGGATCTCTTTGCCTTTGCTGCAGCTTTCCACTCATCTACTACCTGCATGGGCGGCCATGGCATTTGATCAGTGGCTCCTGCGACCGCTGGCAACTGCTGGACAAACTGATCCCATCATTTAGGTGGAGCATCTTTGTGTTTTGTCCACATGGGCTTCCAAAGGTCAGCAAACCCAGAGCATCCGCGATTGAACAATTTCAAGTGAACGATTGAAATTAGAACTTTTCAAGTGGCGATTGAAACTTGAAAATTGAAGCTATTTTTCAAGTGGAAGGTTTTTTGCCTCTGACTTGAAAAACAACATTTTCGATTGAAAAACGATTGAAAAACGATTGAAAATTCGATTGAAAATTCAATTGAAATTTGAAACCTAATTTGGATATGTCAAAGCCTTTGAAGGTCTCAGCATGGGGCTAGACTTTTTGATCTGGATAGCCCAAACACTTTTGGGCTGGGTAGCCTCAACACATGTGGGCTGGATAGCCCAAACACTGTTGGGCTGGATAGCCCAAACACTTTTGGGCTGTATAGCCCCAAGAGTTTTGGGCTGGATAGACCCTCAAGAGCTGCACATAGCTTAAACACTTTTGGACTGGATAGCCCCAACACATTTGGGCTGGATAGTCCTTCAAGAGCTGCACATGATATACATTCTTGCCTGCAGGCATTTTCACCATGTCCAAGAAAAGGGATGGACCTAGGAGAACCCCAGTGCCAGAGATAGATGAGGAGCACTTGCTAGATATTTGCCTGAGCCATGTCAAGAAGGTGGGAGAAGCAGGTGCATTTGCTTTGGGGAAGTACATGAAGACAGAGGCCTCACATGCTGTGAAGGGAACTGCTTTGGCAGATCTTCTGTACCTCTTGGAAGAGTTTCACAAGGTGAGCCCAAGTTTGGAATTCAAATACTCGACCTTGAAGACTTGCTTCACCCAGGTGCTGCAGCAGTTTCCTGGGATAAAGGAGAAATGGCCAGTGTCAGAGCAAGGACATGTGGCCAAATCCCTGGCAGATGGCATGCTGGTTGTGTGCAACCATGCCAGAAGGATCAGCAGAGACAAGGGAAAATTTGCAGAGGCATCCAAGAACCTGACTTCTGTCGAGGTGGAGAAGCTGGAGGCGATCAAAAAGTTGGTGTCCCAGAAGCAGGAGGAAACAAAGCAGGAAGTTGAACCTGAGTCTCCCACTACACCAAAAAAGAGGAAGCCAAATGCCAAGGCAGCTAGCCCTGCCTCTGCTGGATCTCCAGGTTGGCTCCAAGAGTTTGAGATCCCACCCACTCAAGAGGAGCCTGGGGAAGATCAGTTGCTGGCTTCAGCCAAGAAGTCTCAGCCAGTGCCTCCCAGGAAGGCTCAGCTGAGAGAAGAGGTTGGAAAGAAGAAAGAGCTTAAGAGACTTGCTGCAGCCTTGCTGAAAAAGCCGGCCTCCAAGAACCATGGCAAGAAGAAGCATGAGAAGTTTCCAGATGATTTCAGGCCCACTGAGGAGCTCTTCGTGATGCCTTACAAGAAGCTGAAGTCATGTGCTCTGAGGATCAAGAATGGCAGGCAGCTGATCCAGGTGGTGTCACCTCAAGGATTTGAAGAGCCTAAGAAGATGGCACAGGAGATGAAGAAGATGTTTGAGAAGGGCAAGTGCTTTGGCGAAGTGAAAGCTTGGAAGGAGAAGAAACTCTCTGAAAAGATAGTAGAATGAGTGGTGAAAAAATGGCTTGGGTCTTGTGGTGGTTAGCAAAAAGTGTTGGGCTGGATAGCCCCAAGGGTTGTGGGCTGGATAGCCCCAAAGGGTTTGGGCTGGATAGGCCCAAGGGTTTTGGGCTGGATAGCCCCAAGGGTTGTGGGCTGGATAGCCCCAAGTGTTTTGGGCCAGGGTTTTTTGGCTGGATAGCCCAAAGGGCTGTGGGCTGGATAGCCCCACAGGGTTAAAGGTTTTGGGCTGGATAGCCCCAAGAGTTTTGGGCTGAAGAGCCCCCTGTTCAAACATGTTTGGGCCGTGAAGCCCACCAAACCCAAACACAAAAGGTTTTTTTCATGCCATGGCCATGTCTGATGATTTTTTTCAAAAATCAATCAGAGGCTGGCAAGCCTGCCATGCAGAGAGAAATCATCAGCTACCTCTGCAGAGTGAGTGGCCCAAGCAGCTGAGACTTCGCCTGAGCAGCCATGTCTGGTCCCTATGGCAAGGGCTTGAAGAAGGGAGCCTGGCAGGAGCCTTGGGCTGGAGAGAGCCAGAGTGGAGGAGGAAAGCAAGGGCATGGTGGTGGAAGTGCCACTTGGAGGGCGCAGATGAAAGATTGAAGGACTTCTTCTTTCCAGACATAGACATGCAGACCTACCTGGGGGAGCTGGCAGGATACTGCACCACGGTCTTTGGACTCCAGAAGGAGGTAGAGGAGACCTACAGGCAGTTTCTCTGCAGGGTGCACCAAACTATGCAGCCATGGGGTGTGGGCTGAAAATGGGCTCAAAAACCCTAGTTAAGTTAGGCAATGGGCTGGAAAGCCCTGGGCTGGATAGCCCCATAGGTAAAGATATGGGCTGGAAAGCACTTTTTTGGCGCTCATGTCTCCAGCCCTTCTTAGTTTTGGGCTGGATAGCACTATTAATTTTGGGCTGGATAGCCCCATTAGTTTTGGGCTGGGTAGCCCTATTAGTTTTGGGCTGGATAGCCCCATTAGTTTTGGGGTGGATAGCCCTGGCTGTAACCTGCAAAGTTTAAGCACATCCTTTTTGAAACTTGGATGGAAGATGGCTTCTGAGGCAGAGACTGCCATCACATCTCCTATGTTACAAAGAAGAGCTCTTTGAGAGGGCCCAGCTGCCAAGGATGTATGAGAGCCTTGCCTGCATATTTAGTTCCTTGGGCTTGGGCACAAATTTCACTATTGGGCTGGATAGCCCCAAGAACACATGGGCTGGATAGCTCCAAAATCACCCATGGGCAGGATAGCATTGTTTTTGAACTTCCATCCAAGGACCTGGCTGCAACTCCTTCAGGGGCTACCAAAGGTCTAACGATTTCATCAGAAATGTGAGGGATGCAAAAGAATACAAGCTTTTGTGGGAGATTGAGAAGGCCTACAGGTAGAGGATCAGCCCAAGAACTGGCTGGGCTGGAGAGCCCAAAGGAATTGTAACCAGAAAAACATTTTCAACTATTAAACCTAAAGCTGTTTTGTTTGAGGAGCAGACCAGCCAGTTCATGAGGGCAATGCTGCAAGAGTAGGTTGGCTGGGCTGGATAGCCCCAAATTTTAACAAACCATGAGGCATATAAGTTTTGTTTTCTGTGAGACCCAGCCAATCTGAGGAGGCCATGTACAATAAAGGCTGTATCAGCCTCTTTTGCCAGCTGAGGGCCTATACCAGCTCAGGATTTTTTTTAATTCGCACAAACTGCACAGCCCCACAGAAAAGAGTGTGAGGAAAACAGTGCTGGAGACTTGGGCTGTATAGCCCCTTGGTACTTGGGCTGTAGGACCCATAATACATCTGGGCTGGAGAGCCCATAAAATTTGAAATCAGAATTAAACACCACTGGGCTGGACAGCCCAAAGAGTTTAGAAGATAAAGCAAATCAACTAACTTGAGAACCACCAGGTCTCTGGAGAATTTCAATTTTAGACTGGGCTGGACAGCCCCAAGGTGTTTGAGATTCATTTCAACTTTGGACTGGGCTGGAGAGAGCCAATTTGAAAAAAATTGGGCTGGGGAGCCCCATGGTTTTTGAGATTCACTTCAAATTATGACTGGGCTGGAAAGCCCAAAGTGTCTGGAAAACACTGGGCTGGATAGCTCTGAGCTGTTGTTTTTAAAAATATTGGGCTGGAGAGCCCATAGAAAAAAACACATATAGTTTAATCTCAAATAGTTTCAAACAAAATCAGCATAACATCTCATGAAATCACATAAAATCTCATGAAGGTCCATGAAGATCCATGAAGATCCATGAAATCACATGAAATCACATGAAATCCCATGAAATCTCATGAAATTTCATGAAATTTCATGAAATAGTATTATTACTTTTTTGTTTTCTCTCTGTATTTGTTTGCTTTCTTTTGTTTTCTTGTTGTGATTTGCTCCTTTTTGTATTTCATTTGTTTTCTTTCTATTTGTAGATTTTTCAAACCATATGGGCTGGACAGCCCAAACCAAATAGCATCAAACAAAAAAGTCTATGATGAGTTTGTTGTATTTGTTTTGTGTTTGTTTTTTGTTTGCTTTCCTTTCTTGTCTTTTTGTCATTATTTTATTTTTGTATTTTGTCTGTTTTCTTTTATTTCTATATTTTTCAAACTCAAACCATATGGGCTGGACAGCCCAATCCAAATATTCTTGTTCAAACAAAAGGCTGGGTAGCTCCAAACACAAAATAATTCTATAATGAACTTCTATGGGAAGGATTCAAGCTCATTGTTTTTGATTTTATTTGTTTTCTGTTTGTTTTTGTTTGTTTTCCTTTGTTGTCTTCTTGTGATTTCTTTCTTTTTGTATTGTTATTGTGTTCTTTTTATTTGTTTATTTTTCAAACCATATGGGCTGGACAGCCCACACCAAATAATGTTTTTTCAAACAAAAGGCTGGATAGCCCCAAACAAAAAATAATTCTATGATGAGCTTCTATGGAAAGGATTCAAGCTCAAACTCAAGTAGGTAGAGGCAGTAAAGCCATGAAGAGGCCAGCTTCGCAGAAAAGGCCTGTTACCAGCCTGCAGAAAACAGCTTCCAAGAGAGGCAAGAAGGATGAGCAAGTGGAACAGGAAGGTGAAGAGGAAGAACCAAAGGAGGAAGATGAAGAGGAAGAAGAACAAAAGAGTAAAAGACTACCTCTCACCCAGAAAGCCTTGAAGGACCACCAGGCCTTTGGCCAAGTTGCCTGAGCAACAGCAGCAATCTCTGTGGAAGAGATTCGAAGGCAGCAGAAAGTCAGTGGGTAGAGATGAGGGTACAAGCAAGAGACAACTGGCACAGGATCCCAACTCAGGAAGAAACACCTGCTTAGGTCTTGGTGTATGGATGGAGGCAAATGCTCTGAGAGATACAGGAAAGCCTTTGCCAGCATCACTTTGGAGAAGAAGCATGGAGTGGAGAAGACATGGCTGAGCAAGAAGCAGATGGAAGATGAGTTGGGCCTGGATGAGATGAAAGCCAGATTGGCTGCCAGGACCCTGAGATGGAGGAGGAATCGAGAGGATGGGCGCTTTTTCCAATTCCAGAAGCTTTCTGAGAAGGAAGCCACCTATGTCAACAAGTCCAAGTCTTCCAAGGTGGAGGCAGTTGGTGAGGCAGCTGCTAAAGATTTGGTAACCTTCGACCAGATGATGCTGGAGGAGGTTGATGAGGATGACTTTGCCATGGGTGCAGAAGAAGATGCATCTGAGACTGAAGGCATAGACAAAGGCCTTGCCAAGGTGATGGGTCTTAAGGACAAGGAGAAGAATCAGAAGAAGGAAAAGGAGGACAAGTGGGCCAAGCTGAGCCAAGTTGGAGATGGCACAAAGACAGATGAGATCCAAGAGAAACTCATGAAGTTCAAGACTGAGATCTCCAAAGATTTGGCCACCTTGGATGGAGGAGAATTCGCTCTGAAGAAGAATAGAGAGAAAACACTCCTAAAGCATGTGCAGGCAGTCAACAAAAAGGCTGGTGTTTCCTTGGATGAGATCACCAAGCTCATGGCCAAGAAGGGTGCGAAGAAGGAGGTGGTGGCTGTTCTCACCAAAGCTTTGTCCTGTCTGAAAGAATGCAAAGCTGCGAAGTTGCAGTTGTCCAAAGCTTTGAAAGCATAGGCACCCAGAGACACCAGAGAGATCAGACTTTGAGATGAAAAGGTGGAGTGCCTAGCTGTTGTTGTTCTTCACAGCATGGGCTGGACAGCCCCAATTCTTCACAGCATGGGCTGGTATAGCCCCCATTCTCCACAGCATGGGCTGGACAGCCCCCATTCTCCACAGCATGGACAGCCCCCATCCTCCACAGCATGGGCTGGACAGCACCAGAAATTAAAAAGGTTCCAGAAGTGAGTCCCCTGCTGCATCCTCTTAGTTCAAGGAAAAGATGACAGATCTAGAGCCATGTGCTCTTGGCCTACTGCTACTGCGTAAATTTGCAGTTGGCAAGCTGAGTGCAATAGAAGCGCAGGAGATTGCACAAGCTGCATGGCAGAGTGGGTTGGAAAGCCCTGACATCCAAGAGCTCAGAGGCTTGGGTGCAATGGGACACCAGGCAGGAAATTGCCATAGGGACCTTCTCAGAAAATTCTGCAGAGGACTGACATCTCCAAGTGGCTTCAAGACTAAGGTAGAGATGATGAAGAAAGAGGAAAAAAATCTGCATGTTGCTGAAGAGCTTGAGGCAAGCTTGCTGCTGCCACATGAATGGATTCTCCACCTACAAGAAAGCGACTTGCTAGGGAAGATGTCCTGCACAAATGAGGAGTTAGTTTGCTTCTGGAAAAGCCAGCTTTCCAGCCCTCAGATGTCACCTGACCTGAAAGAGATGATCAAGGGTAGCATGCCAAGCCAGTTGCCTATCCCATGGCTTCTTCATGGTGATGGAGCCCCCTTCACAGAAGTCGACTCCATTCAGGTTTTGAGCTTCAGGCCATGGTTTTGACTTGGATGAAAGAAACCACACAACTTCCCCAAAGTTTATTTTCAATGGACTAGCTGTTTCTGCTTCACTATTGTTTGGGCAAGCCCCTGCAGGTGCCTGCTGAGCAAGAGGAGTGTGAGTGAGAGCCAAATGCTCATAAGTGCTTTTCCCAAGGCCAGTTTGACCAAGAAGACTATGAAGCAAGTTTTTTCATTACTGGCCTGGTCTTTTGAGATTCTCTTTTCAGGAGTGATCCCCAAGAAGGACTTGTTCGGCAACCAAATGGAAAACTACAGGGGAAGAAGGGCGAGGCCAGGAGTCCTTTACTCCATAACAGGTGACCTGGAGTGGTTCTGCCAAGAGCTTGACTGGCCCTACCCCTCCTCCAACCAGTTGTGCCCCTACTGCAGAGCAGATGCCATGAAAGAAGGGGGCAAGCACAGTTTCACAGACTTTCGACCCAATGCTTCATGGAGAGGCACAATCCTCTCAAATTCCCAGCTGAAAGAATTAGTTCCAGAGCCATCCCATTTTCACAGCACCTTCAGTCAGCATTCTGTCGGTGAAGCTGGACTGGCTCCACACAGTTGACCTGGGTGTGGCAGCTTACCTGCATGGCTCCTTGCTATACAGCATCATGGAGGAGCTGCCAGGCAGAAACCGATTTTAGGACAATTAGCATGTGTGTACTTCATTATCAATTGTGCATGGGCTGGACAGCCCTCTGGACACACCCCCTGTAATTGAGCTGGTGACCTGTAAAGAGGGTATGACCACTGCATGCCCTACTGAGGAGAAGTCAGGCTCACACAGCTCAACAAGAAGATCACCAAGCATTATGATAAGCTCAACATTGAGGCCCAGAAGAGAATCAGAGCTTTAAGCCTCAGTGACCTATGTGACTCCAGTGAACACTACCCATGTCTCAAGCACCAGAAAGCAGCCAGATTCAGACACTTCGCCCCTGTAGCAGGGAGCCTTGCAGAGGAGCACAGTGTCCCAGGGAATAAGGCTTCCCAGCACAGATTGGCTGTGGCAAAAAAACTGACTGGATTGCACCAGCTCCTGGAATGCAAGTGGCAAGATTAACCGAAGAAACGCCAAGATTTTGTGAGAGAAGTGGAGAATATGACCACTACTCTTAGCTTGCAGCAGATGCCATGGTGAGTGGAAAACACTTGTGGAGTTTGGTGCAAAAAAGCCACCTAATTCTCCATTTAGCATCCCAGAGCAGCATGCAGCCTAGGCTCAGCTGGACCTATGGCTCAGAAAGCTTTATGGGCTCAATGGTACAGATGGCGGCTTCTTGCACTTCTGGAACACCAGGTCACAAAGTGCCCGAGAAAGTGTGTCAAAAAATTAGATTGCTGTTTCACTTGTACATGAAAGGGTAGATAGTCATGGAAGAAGAGTAGGATGGCAGAGTGCAAAGAGGCTGGTTTGGAAAAGTCAGTGTTGCGTTGGGCTGGATAGCCTTACTTTGGGCTGGGTAGCCCTACTTTGGGCTGGGTAGTTGGATAGCACAGCCTTGGGCTGGATAGCCCTACTTTGGGCTGGACAGCCCAGCTTTGGGCTGGATAGCCCTAAGTCCACACAAATGCGACATAGGCTGGATTGCCTTCAAGTCTGGGTTGGATAGCCCCAAAATTGCTTAGCCATGTGGGACTGCCTTGCCATGGTCTGGATAGCCACCTAGGCTGGATAGCCCCACAACTGCTTAGCCAAATGGGCTGGATAGCCACCTAGGTTCAATAACCTTCAAGTCTGGGCTGGATAGCCACATAGGTTTGGTATAGCCTTCAAATCTGGGCTGGGTGGCCCCTGGACATAGACAATATGCATTAACTGGACAACCTTCAAAAAACTAACTGCAAAAAAAGGAAATCTTTCAAAAAACAAAAAATCAATTGAATTTTCACTTGAATTTTGGATTGAATTTTCACATGAAAAACAATTGTTTCTATTGAAATTTCGCTTGAAATTTTAATTTTTGCACCACTTGAAAAATCGATTGAAATTTGCAACTTTTCAAGTGGCGATTGAAAATTTCAAGTGCGATTGATTTTTTTCAATCTAGGATGCTCTGGGAAAGCTTCAAGCACCTCGGAGGGGTGAGCTACTAGTGTGGCCTGGTACAGCATACAAGCTTTGCAGACTGGCTAAATTGGAGTTCCCCTGGAATGTGACTGGACACAAAAACCAATCCCTCATCTGATTGAACCGGAAGATCACATTGGAAATGCTGTGGAAAGTGCTTAATGACCGTTCCTTCACTCATGACCTCAGTGACATGAGAGATGTTTTTGGTCATAATTGTTTGTACTGGAATGGCCCTAGGCTTAGCTACATCTGCATAAAACAGGTTGGGATTCTGCTGCCTCCGGGTGGCAGTGGCGCTACGCCGATGGCGCAGCAATGCCTTCTTAAGCGTCTGAAGCCGGCAAGGAACCCTAGGTAAATTGTATTGGCAACTACTGCATTCGGAGGAGAACAAGGCAATGTTGGGGGCTCACCAGGAAGCCTCTGCTTTCGAGCCGCCCAGGATGTAGGGAAACCCTTAGGAAAACCAGGTGCCGCACGAATAGCATGCCACAATTTCTGCTGGTGGCTTCGGTTGGTAGGAATATCATGGCCGCAAGAAACCAACGCTCGAAAATTTGGCTGACGTGACGGCACCATTTGGTGTGACGATAGTTCTCTCCTTGGTAATCAATCTGAAAATCATGACTTCGTGACTGGTGCAAAGGTGTGATAGGTGCTCTGGCCAACGTTGGCAAAACTACACTACCCCTACCCCTCTGCAGAGGAATAGGGCTATGTTCACCTGCACTGCACAGCGCATGATGTGCGGCATCTTCAACTGCAGAAAAGACTTGTTGGTATGTCATGGTGTCTGCGTTGACTTCACAAGCATCAATGACTTCTTGGGGAACTTGCTCCCATTGGATTGGTTTTGGTTTGATCCAAATTGGAATTGGCTCAGGGCGACCCAAGTCTGAAAAGGTGGCATATAGGAGGGCATGATCCCCAAAGAATGTGTCATCAGTGCAAGCTCCTATCAGCTTGTCAGCAAGTTCAGGGCTGATCCAAGCGTGATCTTTTGTGCTTTTCTTTCTGCACTTAGGTTGAATCTCCTGTTGCCACCTATGGTTTGCTAGCTCCTGGATTTCCTGAAAACCATGAGATCTCCATATGGCAAACCGTGAGGCTATTGAAGTCTCCAACAATGGCTCTGTAGCCTTTGCTGGCCAGAACAATACGCTGGGCAAGCTTGGCAAGGAGTCAAGGAGTTCGTCGGATAGATCTTTGGTGGCTTTTGCGCGCGCATGTTTCGCATATCCATACAAAACTCCAACACTGGTGCTGTACACGCACGGCTACAGCCTGCAGTCTACCTGAAGGTCAGTCCCCATTGGGCCATGAGTTGACCAGAGGTCGCGCTGGCTTTGCCTCCAATGGTTCCTAGAGCCTGGGACAATGGTGGCTCTGGAGCGCCACATGCAATCTTCCAAGGCGATCGCTGCATCTTGAGCTCGAACTTGAATTTCTCAATTCCTGGAGTGGTCAGGTGGGTTTCTGATAACCCCCAAATGCGTGAATGATCGGCACCAGGCAGTTCTTGGAAAAGGTGGGCCTTACCAAGGGCTCCGGTAGGATTTGATGTTCCAATCGTGAGCGGGCCAAGATTGGCAGCCTCACCAATACTTGCAAACATCAGAATGATGAATTTGATGAACCATGGGCAAAAGGGATTTTGCCTACCAGGGTGAACATGTGCTTCGACTGTTTCTATCCAAGCTGGAGGCAGAAAACTCTACGCAGGATTGGCAGCATTGACTGAGTGATTAAATTTTGGCAACATCATGGATCGGCTTCAGCACCCCTTGTTGTTCAGAGGATGTCTGCCGCGCATGTCATTCAGCACGCCGTTTGCTCAGGAGTCGCTCGATGTGGGTGAGTTGCTCCTGCATCTTGGAGTCAATGTGAGACTGTGGATAGCCTCAGTTTGCCTCTCCACCTGTTTCTGAAGGCTTCCAAGTTGATTGGCAAGTTCCGCGGTGACCTGCGTCTGTTTGGAGTGCTGATCATACATCACTTCCTCTAGGTGGGACAATCTCTCCTCAAGCATGCCAAAAAGGTCATCAGCATCCATGGGTGCATCTCCAGCATCAAGTTCTGCAACAATTTTGGTTCGCTGAAGGCGTTGACTCACTTTGGCAACAATGGGTTCGAGCTGATCGGGTGGAAGACCTGCAGGTTGCCCAGTGTGGGATACTTTCTTTGATCCTTCATACCTACTCCATGGGTCATTGGCGTCCCATGGGTCAACTGCATCAACAACTGGCTTTGCCTGAGTCAGGGCAGCCAGCGCGCGTGCTGACCCTTGGATGTCATTGGTGACACTGGGCCTCTTGGATGCTTTCTTGTCAACCTGAGTGATCAAGATGTCAGCATGGGCAAGAATACTTCACAAGGTGGTTTGCTCACAGCTTGCACCTCCCATACCACCCCTTTTCCATTTGGCGCCCGACTTTTCGGCTGACTGGGCCTCGCCTGCCATCCCCAAGCTGCAAACAACTTGACCAGTGCATTGCGATTTGATCCCTGCGGGAACGGCAGCATGGAACAGCATGATGTCATCAGTTGCCAAAAATGGAATATTGGGCTTGTGGAACTCATGGGCAGTTTGGGCATCCTCGGTTTTGACCGGTAGCCCAAAGCGCATACCAGACCTGACTATGCATGTCCACTGGGTTGTCTGCTGGGCTGCCAAAACTACACCCTGTCGATCTTTCTTATTGATCAAAAGTACACGAAAAAGGCCATGGGGACTGCGACCATCCGGATTGCGTGGCTCAATGTAGTGAGCAACTTTGCCTTGTTTTTGCATGGCAGCCTGGAGGTCGGTCAACTCCACTCTAAAACACACGCAGAAAAGGGTGGCTTCTTCAGGCCTGGTTCTTTAAAGTTTCTCATTGAGCCACTGACGGTCCCAGACATCAATGATGGGACTAGCACCCTGTTCATTAGGTTGGACAAATCACCTGCCAGGCACTTGATTGGACGAGCACGGAACTTGTCCCATTGCATGTGATGGAGCTAATCCTTGTACGTGCACGTCCGTATGACGACTGCAGAGACCTCTTCAACCTGAGTGGGATTGGCTGGCGCAGATCGGAGGTGTGCGCCCGATCCTCGGCTCGAAAGCCTTGGACATCAACTACTCCACCCAAACCTGGAAAAGAGCCCTGTGAGCCATTACAACAAAAAGTTTCTTTTGAACCTTTTTGCCGTGCTGGCTGGGCTTTGTGGATTGGGTGGATGCGCCCCGCTTCATCCAAATTCCCTTTTTGGGGTTGGCCACCTTTGTGGTCCTTATGCGGTCGCGAGACTCCTCAGCAAAATCAGGTAGACCTTGAGACCTTGTCCTCCAGGTTCACCTCCAGCTCCAAAGTGTTGGCGGTACAAAGACACTGCCACCAACGCCAAACCACCGAGCACCAGCGGCCCAGATTCCAACACCCATCACGGCAGCACCAACATCAGTCAACGCTTTGCTGAAGCCATTTGATGCCATAGAGGAACTGGATGATGAAGGACCCAACACCTTGGAGATACTCACATCTGTCTTGTCCATCATTCCAGCAGGCTGAGAAAGCAAGTGAAAGCTTGTCCCTGCAATGGTTTTGTCAGACCATCGGCCCCCAGCTCCAAACCAGAGCAGGACACCGCCCATGGCTCAGCAAGATCTTGTATCACCTCCCGCAGCTTGGCTGACCGAAGTCTCAGGTGTCGTGTTCTCCAGGCACCTGTGTCTGCTGTGAATTGGCTCATGACAGATATGCTGTCCCCCTGCATGTGCTTCTTCACTCCCCCATACCCAAGGACTTTCAGAAGAGCTCCCCTTGACTCGCCGCATTGATACGCTTGAATTGTACGCCAAGAGCTCTGCTTCTGCTGTACTTTGGGTGATCAAGGGTTGCGTGGTTGACGCCCACATGAGAGGGTTATGGGTCATCATGATCCTTGAACAGAGCTATATACCCTTCATGAGGTGGTCCAAAGCTTGCGTCCACCATCACCTCCAACGTATCGATTGGACCACTCCTTTTGTAGCGGAACTTCTTTGCAGCGCTCCCGCTGAGATACTTCAAACATTGCTGTTCAATATCCACGACGTAGCTTGGTCGCTTACCCCCACGCTGTACGACACGTCAGGTCGCGTCCTTGTTGTGATCCACATCAACTCCCCGCACAACTGCTGGGTAGCTTAAAGTACTGGACCGTTGAGGTTCTCGCTGGGTTCTTCTGGTCCCTCTTCAACCTTTGGGCATGGGATTCCACGTCTGGCAGATGTTGTGCTTCTCGATGAGGTCGCGGACATATATTTTTTGCCCCAGGCATAGCCCTGTGTGTCCACCGTGAACCATTCAGGGGTAGCCAAAGTGAACCTCTCCTCGAAAACATTCAGCGCTTCCTCAAGGATGTTATTGGGGCCACGAGAAGAAGATCATCCACATGGACCCCCATGTTGCCGATGACGATCCATGTCTCGCCCTTGGAGTTCTCTTCCAACTCTTCAAGCGACCAAACGTGTGGCTCCAGTGTTGGAGACATCCGGCACTGTTGACCATCTCGATAGATTGCCCAGTCTCGAGGACTTCTACCATGCAGTCTATACAACAGCCACCATTCTTGGCCACATGCTTGAACTTCCTTGGTAATTGCTGGCAGGGTGACCAAAGTCAACTTGGAGCTTGAAGAAAAGCTGCAGTCTTGACATCGACCGTCGCACAACCCCAACCACAATGAGATGCCTTTGACACCAGAGACCTCGTACTCACCGCACACAGCCCACCAGCTGCCACCTCTGCATCTTCATAATTGGTGGCTTGGTTGCCACAAGCAACAAGCCGTCCTTTTCTTTTGAAGGGCGGCTTGACTGTTGCCACAAGTTTTCCAAGGAATCACCTCGATATGGTGAGTTCTTTGAAGCTCCTGGTACTGCTCTCTGTTGATGGGTTCGATGGCCTTGTGCTTCAAGAGGGAATCATATTCCGCTTTGATGAGGTCTTTCCATTCAGCCAGCTCTCTTCAAACTTCATCGAGTTTGAGCGTCTTTGTAACCAGGGTCTCTTGCTCCTTGACCGTAGGCTCAATGCTTAGCTAAGCCCCGAAATGCTCCTTCAAGTCGTTGAACCTCATCATCAATGCTCTTCAATGTTTGCCCCAACATGTCATAGTCCCTAATTTGGGTTTCCTCTCTTCGAAGACGACGCAGTTCATTGTGCTGTAGAAGACAAAGTTCTTGAAGATGATGGAGGTAGTTTTGAGCTTCAGGTTGGAGTTTTTGATGTCCTTCCAACATGCCATATTCATCTTCAGGCTCCTTTTTGATCTGGATCGCTGGTCAAAGTTTTTGAAGACACCACCTGGTCCAGTGCACTCCCCTCTGTTGTGGTCCACAGCAGCTTAGAGACGCTGGGAGGAAGACGACCCACATGCTGTTTGCCATGAAGTCTTCTGCTGCCATCAGCAAGTTGGAGCTCCCCCGGAGTTGGCGCTAGTTTTCGCTTGGGATCCAAAACTTGAAC
Source organism: Cladocopium goreaui (assembly GCA_947184155.2). Taxonomy (NCBI): domain Eukaryota; class Dinophyceae; order Suessiales; family Symbiodiniaceae; genus Cladocopium; species Cladocopium goreaui. The sequence continues at coordinate 81,785 of CAMXCT020006568.1, read as the reverse complement.
TTCCACTTCAGAACCACCTTGAGGAGCATGAAGTTGATCTTCTTCTTCACCTTCCTCTCGCAGAATAGCTTCGTTTTCAAGCTTGCAGCTAGACAGATAGAAAGATAATGCAAGATAGACATAGAGATGGATAGATAGACGGACAGATAGATAGACTGATAGAGAGATGACCTACCACTACCACTACCACTACTACAGCTACAACTACAAATACATTACACTAAGTACACTACACTACGCCAATTACAGTACACTACGCTAATCTGCCAAAATTACTTTATTTCTTACCTCGTCTCCCTCGTGTGCTATTTCGTTCCCCAGCTTTAACGCCTCGCATCGCTAATTCGCATGATGGAAATAAGGCTTGTCCTCGCTATTTCTCAATAAGGAATGAAGGTTTCAGGTTGTGGTGGGCCCAAAACAAAGCGACAGAAAAACTTTTCCCCCGCTTAAAAGTTTATTTTGGGGTTACCTCGTGTGACAACGGGACGCCTCGCTAGTTCCCATGTTCAATACAGAAGACTTCCCCTCGTCATTTCTGAGGTGGGGTTTAAAGTTTAAGGTTGTGGGGTAGCCCAAGCCAAGCGACAGAAAAACTGTTCCCCCGCTTAAAAGTTTATTTTGGGGTTACCTCGTGTGACAACGGGACGCCTCGCTAGTTCCCATGTTCAATACAGAAGACTTCCCCTCGTCATTTCTGAGTAGGGGTTTAAAGTTTAAGGTTGTGGGGTAGCCCAAGCCAAGCGACAGAAAACTGTTCCCCCGCTTAAAAGTTTATTTTGGGGTTACCTCGTGTGACAACGGGACGCCTCGCTAGTTCCCATGTTCAATACAGAAGACTTCCCCTCGTCATTTCTGAGTAGGGGTTTAAAGTTTAAGGTTGTGGGGTAGCCCAAGCCAAGCGACAGAAAAACTGTTCCCCCGCTTAAAAGTTTATTTTGGGGTTACCTCGTGTGACAACGGGACGCCTCGCTAGTTCCCATGTTCAATACAGAAGACTTCCCCTCGTCATTTCTGAGTAGGGGTTTAAAGTTTAAGGTTGTGGGGTAGCCCAAGCCAAGCGACAGAAAAACTGTTCCCCCGCTTAAAAGTTTATTTTGGGGTTACCTCGTGTGACAACGGGACGCCTCGCTAGTTCCCATGTTCAATACAGAAGACTTCCCCTCGTCATTTCTGAGTAGGGGTTTAAAGTTTAAAGTTGTGGGGTAGCCCAATCCAAGCGAACAGAACAACTTTTCCCTCGCTTAAAAGTTTATTTTGGGGTTACCTCGTGTGACAACGGGACGCCTTGCTAGTTCCCATGTTCAATACAGAAGACTTCCCCTCATCATTTCTGAGTAGGGGTTTAAAGTTTAAGGTTGTGGGGTAGCCCAAGCCAAGCGACAGAAAAACTGTTCCCCCGCTTAAAAGTTTATTTTGGGGTTAATTGGTGTGACAACGGGACGCCTCGCTAGTTCCCATATTCAATACAGAAGACTTCCCCTCGTCATTTCTGAGTAGGGGTTTAAAGTTTAAGGTTGTGGGGTAGCCCAAGCCAAGCGACAGAAAAACTGTTCCCCCGCTTAAAAGTTTATTTTGGGGTTTCCTCGTGTGACAACGGGACGCCTCGCTAGTTCCCATGTTCAACACAGAAGACTTCCCCTCGTCATTTCTGAGTAGGGGTTTAAAGTTTAAGGTTGTGGGGTAGCCCAAGCCAAGCGAACAGAAAAACTCTTTCGCCACTGAAAAGTTTAGTTTGGGGACTGGTCACCAGCACTTTGAGCGTCATGGTGACTAAAACAAGAGCAAGTTCGACAGCTTGACCCCCCAAAAAATTCTCGTACATTTTTTTATAGTTTTCTTTGCAGCTCTTTCATGCTCATAGTGATGAAAGCAAAGCAAGCTCGGGTAGAATGCGTTCAAAAAAACTTTCCTACACCGCAAAAGTTTCTGTCCTTCCTTTTGTGGAGTTGGACCTCTAGTGACGGAAAATCAAACTTTGTGGCTCCCCAAAAGTTTTTCTAACCCAGTCCAAACATGCAACAAACCAGTACAAGGCTACCTCGTCGAGTTGGCTAATTCACAGAACCAAATTAATCTTTACCTCGTTAAATCTGACTTACCCACCTCGTTGCCTCGTTTGTCCTCGCTATAATTTGTACAGACTAATTACACTACAACGACAACTACAACAACTGCTACAACTGCAGCTACAACTACACTACATTACACTACACTACCTCAATTACACTACGCTACACTACAACTAGGCTACATGACAAAACGCTACAATACACCAATTACACTACACTGCAACTACAACTACACTACATGACACAACACTACGCTACACTAACTCCACGCCGCTACGCCGCTACGCCGCTACACTACTTACACCACACCACAACTGCAACTGCAACTACACTACGCTAATCACACTACACTACAACTACAGCTCCACTACACTACAATTACAACTACAACTGCACTACACCACACAGCACCCATTGCAAGCACTCCAAAAAACACAACTCCAACCACCTTTCCGTCCATCAGTGGATTCGCTCTGCCATCCATGCATCACAACAACTCACCTCTCCTATAGTGTCCTATCCTTGAAACTTCCGCTACCGCCTTGTGCGGTACTGGTACAGAACCAAAAAAAGTATGTCCAACTCTGGACAGTCCAGGCTCCTTGTTGACGCTACTGGGAGTCTTGCCCTTCTCCTGCACCAACCGGGAAGGCGGATCCATTTCACATTCATATCATATCTGCCAAATTGGATTTTAGATATATGATCTAGAATCATGTATGCTAGAGATGACAGAGTCCGATTGCCAATTTACATATATCGCATCCGCATCGGTATTACTATTCAATATTGTAGCAATCCCCAAAACATTTGACAAATCCGTTTCCAAATTCCTGGTCTATCCTTTTGGGGTTGCTACATTCACATATGATTACGGGTCAAAACCCTGCTATCCTAGTGTTCATCCCTGCCAGCTGAACATGCGGTACCCAAAAATCTGATCGCTCATCAGCTTCCCCACTTTAATCAACATGTGTGTGGCATACAATTAATATATATATATATTTGATTTTTTATTTTTCAATAGCAAACCGTTAGTTCACCAAAGGGTAAATGTCAATTTCCCTATATGTTTCCATCATTTCCCAGCCTTCTCCCATTCCAGCCTTGCTCTCTGTGACCTTCACCTCTTTGATCGTCTTCTTCGTGCCCTTCGCCACAGCCGGCGCCGGCACCGACGGCACTGCCGGCACCGGCACTGGGGACCTGCGGTTTGGTTTCGGTGATCTTTGTTACTGATCATTGTGAAGAATCCATGTTTAGTTAACAATAATTCATGGACAAAACTATGAAGCACGGTGCATTGATGTTTATTTATGTGGTATTAAAACATAATCATTGTTAATTATCTACAGTTAGTTAATACTAATCCATTGGTGTACTATGATGAAACATCATTAGTATAGTTTAACATCAATTTTCATAATCAAAATAATTGTTAAAAAACTTGGTTAATAATCCAGAGTTTATATCACGAATGAACAATCATAAACATGATGCGGATATACCCTGGGCTTCGGTTAACAGTTTGCGAACAGTCTTTTTTGCCCAGTTTGTGACAAACGATTTACCTACGAATTTCATGGGGATGTACATAGCTATGTTAGTTTACCAAAGGGTAAGGTGATAATCATGGAATTTCAATGGGGTTATATGGGATTATGATGTGAGTATGATGCGGTGATAATGAAATGATATGTAAAACTATATGATTATATGTCTAGTCTAATTAAACAGCTTACATCTAGATGACAGCGAGTCAACCTGACTTGATGAACCCAAACATTGATTGTGTTTGATATGCTGTATTTTGATACTAATTCTACAGTCTATAACTTTACACACCATCTGCAGCCTCATCTTGCTAAGGAGCATGCTTGCATTTCAGAACATGTTCCATCCCACTTAACACTTCCAAAACATGAAGGAACCAACACTGTTTGTCATCTCGCAACGGCCTGTTTGATGCAACTGGATGATATCTCAAGCAACCGTACAGTTTGCACCAGGGTATTGCATGGTATTAGCCCTTCCTGAAACCTCTCATTGAAACCAGCTGAACAGCTGAGTACTAGTCCTTCAACCCGAGACGTGAAGAGAAAAAAGAAGTGGGGTGGAGTGGTTTATACCCGTTGGATGGCTAAAGGGCCACACCCCAGCCGGTTGGAATCTACGCGTACCAACAAAACCATCATCACGCGCCAAGGAACGTTGAAGAATTTGAGCTGACCTTTTTCTGCGTCTTCTTGGTGATAGTTTTCCTTGGAATCGGATCATCAGGGGCACACCGGATACCCTTCAACAAAAAACAAACACATGATACGATCCCAACATGGGTTTGATTGAAATATATTAAAAATGGGGTACTATCAAAGTGGATTATGTTCATTTCCACCACTTTCAAAGACACCCAACGTCCACCATGCTCCAAGCGTCTTCACCGGCGCCGTCTTCGCGACCTTCACCGCCTTCACCGGCGACGGCGCCGGCGGCTTCGGCTTGGGCGTGGCCTTCTTCGGCGGCGGCGAGGCGCTAGAGCTGGGTGGCCGCGTCTTGCGACCTCGCGGCTCCTGGAAATGTTCAACACATTGCAAAACCCATTGATTGATTGATTTATATATAGAGTATTGCAAAAAAAAATTGGGGATGATTGGAGTCCATGAACTGGGCCCGTTCTTAACCAGTGTAGAAAGGCACGAGAGACCAGAGATCTTAGAATGGCATGGGGTATGTTTCTGCTAGAGGTATTTTTGGCCATATATGCACCCTAAGGAAACCCCATCAAAAACCCAAAAGAGACTAAAGTAAGCTAATAAAAACACATTGAACACCTATGGGAGTTTAGTCGGGTGGGGGACTTTATGTTTTGTTTGTTTTTGCCCTAGCTTTGTTTAGGTTTGATTTGGTTTTTGATGTGGGTGCAGCCAATTTTGGGGAATTTGTTGGGTTCCTGTTAGCTTTTCTTAGGTTTTATTGGGTTTGTGGTGGTGGTGCAGCCCATTTTTGGGAATTGGTTGGGAATTGTTTGGAAATCAGTTGGTGATCCCTTGGATGTGCTTGGCCCATTTTCGGAAATTATTTAGGTTTTTGTTGGGGGCAATTTAGGTTTTGTTGGTGGTTCAGTGGGATTATTTGGGAGCCTTTTGGGTTTCTCCAGGGTTTGAATTGGGAATCCATTGGGCCTAGAAAAGGCTTAAAGGCTCTTAGCAGAAACATAGTGCAAGCCGTTCTATGAAGAGAGGGCTGTAAAATTATATAAAGTCTATTTATGTAGACTATGAGTAAAATTTCCAACTGCTATAGGAATGGACTTCTGCAAACTATCAGAGTTATTTCATCATATTTCACATTGAGCAGAAATAGTAACAATTTAAGTGAATCCGCCGGCCTGCCGGCGTGTCTTGTGGATCTTGCTTGTTCGTAGTTGTACTGTTTGTTTAGTCTTCAGTCTCTGTCTAGACTTTCCCCCTGGTGCGGATTTTTGCCCCGTCTAACTTGAACCCCCCTCCCCCACCCCCCGTACGAGGAAAAAACATGTACTATGTGGCGCGCGCAGTTTTCCTTGTAAAAATTCTAAATTTTTCCATGCTCCACATTTAGACTGTTAGAATTCAATTCTGAAAATCTAAATTTTACTAAGCTCCAAATTTAGAATTCTCAATTTTTCCAAGCTCAGAATTTTTAAAATTCAATTCTAAAAATTCTAAAAATTCTAAATTGTTCCCAGCTCCAAATTCTAAAAATTCGTAAATGACACCCCTCCCCCCCCTCTCCGCGTCGTGCTTATCATTTTTCGTTTCAACCTTAGTTTCGAAACATGATTCAGTTTCAACTCAAACCCCGGCTTACGCAAAACCCATGTTTTGTCTCTCCTGTTCGTGTTTTTCCTCTGCGTCTTTCGTTGCAATGTGCTGGGTTCGACTCTGCCCACGCTGTTTCCATTGTGGTGCTCACGATTGGTTTGCTCTGTCATTCTTACACTTTCTACATTCCTATGCCTCATACATGTGGCCTGTCAATCCACTTGCTTTTGTGCAGAACACAATTTACACGCGCAACCTTTCTATGTATAGCCTTTTTCAGGAACCTTGGTTCACACACTGCTTCGGTTTAAATTCAAGCCCTGGTTTAAGCAAGCACCATGCTGAGTGTCAAAGCGCATCTTCCTACTAAACAAAACGCTGATTCACAGAGAAAAAAACGTGTTGTAAGTGTTTCCCAGAAACACCATGCATTACACAAACATCTAAACAAATCATGTTTGACTGAGGAAGACATTGCTCCGCTTCAGGAAGAAGATGTGGACACTGAACCTTACACATCAGACCACTCTCACTTTGTCGATATCGATGGTACTGCTTTTGTTCCGTTGACACCCAAAATACATGCTGCTCCTGATTTTGGTTCATACGATGTTACTGGATTCAAACAGTTTGAACAGTATTTGGCCAAGAATGGAAAGAAGCAGCCGAAAGCTGAATCAGTTATCACTCAAGAAATTTTGAAGAAGTATGCTAAGGAGATCAAAGAAGCCAAGCTTGAAGAATTCAGAAGTTTTCTGGATTTCACTGCCATGACTTTCAGAGACAAAGAGACGTCGTAAGATTGATAACTATGTCACTGGCAGATGGGTGCTTACCATCAAGGTTGATAAGGATGGACAGTTCAAGAAGTTCAAGGCTAGCGGCTAGATGGGTATGCAGAGGCTTCCAAGATGCACAGAAGTATGACCTACAGACTGATAGTCCTACTGCTACCAGGTATGGTTTTCGTGTGGCATCTCAGCATGCAGCCTCGATGTACTGGGATTTACTCCATTTAGACTTGAAAACTGCCTTCCTTCAGGGGGAAACATACGACTTAGACCGACGTGTTATCCATGTTCAGTTGCCTACTGACATTGGTTTGCCTCCTTACTTGGTTGGTTTGTGCACTCGTTCCGTCTATGGACTTGCGGACGCACCGCGTAGGTGGTGGAACCGCTTAGACAAGTTTCTGATTTCGCTTGGCATTCAACCAACAAGAGCGGACAGATGCACATATGTGTGCTATGAAGGTGCTTTTAAGGAGCCAAAACAAGTTAGCTTTGCTGACTCTGAGACAACTGAACCCGCACCTGTGTCCTATTATAGCGTAAGCTCACATGAGATTGAGGAAACACGTGATGAATCCTCCGACATTGCTGAGGAAGTTCATAAGTCTCTTTTGGTTGAAGAAAGGTTGTTTTCAGCTTGTTATCAACAAACCCAAACATGGAAACAGAGAAAAGAGTTCAAGGAAAAGAAGGTTGAAGATTGTGCTTGGACTCCTGTTGTTGATGAAACCATGTTGAAATTCTTGGAATCTGTTGAACACAAGTCTGGTTGGCACAACTTTGAAAATGGTCATGCTCAAGTTGCCTATCGTGCAAAAGCATTGAGAACTCCTGAGCCACAATATGATCGAAAGAAGTTTCATTTGAGAACTTCTATTGTGAAGAGAAAAGGAGTTTGGTGGTTGCTTGAAGTGAATCATGACTTGAACAAGGAAAATGTTTCCACAAGTTTGGAAGAAGAAGCTGAAGTACTTGTTTCAGCCTTCTTACCTTCAGAGCGTACATATCTTACCACGACACCACAGTTGACACCTGAGATTGTTGAAGAACTCTTGGAACACTTCATGGACCCTGTGAATGGGAGTAATGCCAAGGGAAGAAAACCTATTGGCATGTGTTGTTTACATGTTGATGACTTGTTCATTACTGGCGCTCCAGAATTTCTGGAGAAGTTCAAAAAGGTTGTCAAGTCACAATTCAAGATTGGTCATGAAGATGTGAATGACTTGATGTTCACTGGTCAGCGTGTGAAATGGATTATTGATGAAAAGACCAAGAAGAAATCTCACATCACTGTTGAACAGTCACTGTGTGTCAGTGAACTGTCTGAGATTCTGATACCAAAAGGTATGAAGGATGAAGAGAAATATGACAAGGATCTCCATACTGCCTATAGGTCTTTGTTAGGTAGTATCAACTGGTTACAATCAAGAACCCAATTCAGTCATGTTATCAGTTTTCACGTTGTGCTTCTGCCGCTGCTTCACCCACAGTAGGTGATTGCAAAACGCTGAGCAAACTTTGCAGGCAAATTGTAGGTGACCCTATGGAACTTATGTCCTGGCCACTTCAAGGTGATCCTAGATTAGTTGCTATGCCCGATGCAGCGTTTAGGAACAACAGCGACAAATCCTCACAGCGCGCAATGGTAGAGCAAAAATACCAAAGGTTCTCTTATTTTCTTTGAATCAACCAAAATCAAACGAACCACTTTGAGCACCACTGTTGCTGAGTTGTATGCATTGATGAAGTGTTATGGCACTTGTCAGATGTTAAGAGGACTCGTCAAGGACATTACTGGACTTTCAAGTGAGATTCATATGAGGACTGATGCAAACAATCTTGTGACTACTGCTAGTACTACTCATGTTCCTGAACAACAAGAGACTATTCACATGATTCAGATGCTTAGGAAGGAAGCATGTTCAGGTTCAATTGCTGATTTGTCACATATCAGAACTCAATGGTGTTTAGCTGATTGTTTGACCAAGAAATCTGCCAATCCTCAGAATCTTATTGATGCTGTTCGACAAGGTGTTCTTAAAGAAGTGGATGCTCATCCTCCATTCAGATCATTACTGGAACACAAAGCTTACCTCAGGTCATGGTTGCCAACAGTTTGCATTCATGTTGATTTCCGACATGATGTTTTCCTGTTAGGTGACACCCTGAGGGATTCTTGACTATTTTTTGAATTTGTGCATGCGGCTTCAAGGGTAGTAGAGTCTCGAGATACGCACTGTTTCTTCACCATGTCGAGCTCTAACCGGTGGTCAAGGACCTCGAACGCAGAATACCGTGCTCAGGCACAATCTGATTCAGGAGGTCAAGAATATCGTGATTCACAGTATGATTCTGAAAAACGAAGACAGGTACCATCTGAAGGATATGCTCTGCGTAGATCAGAGGCAATCCCAGATAACAAGGACAGGAAGCCAGATACAGCAGCTTATGAGGATCACATGGCTTACTGTTGTGGGTACCGAACAACAACTCAGTGGTTTCAGGCTCACAATCACGTGAGGAGGAAACAACACAGAACGATCCACACCGTCTTAGGACCAAACAACATGAGCCCATTTGACAGAGTTCAGATGCTTATGGATGTTATTTCCTGGATCCTCATTTTTGGTAAGGACAATGGAGAATTTTCTGACTTAGCTACACTGGATTGCTGAGTTTTTGAAATATCTCTGTGGTTACACCGACCAAGATGAAGAGGAATGGTTTGACAATCTATGCAATGACTTCTATGCCGAGACAACTGGACGACAGAACTATCAAAGTCACATCGTGAAGTGCAGCAAGGCTTTGTCAGGTGTGTTGAGACATTACAAACAGAAGTCAATTTTTGCATCAGATGGAAGTATGAACATCGCAGATTGTTTCAACCAGATGGATTGGAATAATCCAAGGCAGAACAATATGTCTGGAGCCCAGTTTGCGGCCATGTTGTTGAGCAATCCAAAACAAAGATTCCACATTGAGATCCATATGCAATGGACTTGGTATCCATACAGTGCAGCTGCAACATACCCTTTCGATGTTCGTATCAGGGCAGTTCAAGGTCATTCCAAACAAGTTGTGAATCCACTTGTTGCACACCATCCATTGACACATGATGAATCTATGAGTTTGGGCTGGATTTTTCATGTCACTGATTATGAGAACTTACAATCCATTCAACGATGGGGACTGACGACCAATGCGAAAGGAAGTGGAAAAGGTGGAAGAGATGCAGTACACTTCATGTATCACAATGATAATGGTCCAGGCTACATAAGGATGGCAGAAGGCACTACTCAACCAAGATCTTACAGAAGAACTGTGTACCTCGTGTTGGATCCAAGTTTCATTGAGGACCAACAGCTTTTCCTTTCCAAGAATGGTGTTGTTCTATTTCATGGCGATGTGGCTTTCCAGTACCTTCATGTCAAAGAACAACTTCCCACAATTGCTTGTAACATTGTTCGTAAAGGACGTGGCCATTCATTACCTCCATCTGTGACCGGTGGCACATGCTATTCAGACACCACTTGGCATCACGCCAAAAGAGAAAAGGCACTGGCTTTTATCCCAGGATCAGATGATGTTCCAGAGACAGTCAGAACTACTGCATGGGAGTTCATGGGTCAGAAAGTTCCATCAAACTATGGAAAACTTGTTTTTGGTCTTCCATTGGCAAAGGAATGTGATTTTGTTCCAACGGTGGATTCTATCCATGGCCTGACAGCAGAAAGCTCTACTCAGAGAGAGGCATCTGCACAAGGCAGTGAACCAATGAGGAATCCATATGAACAACCATCCAGACGATCAGGAGACTCTACTCAGAGAGAGACACCTGACGATCAATGGGAACAACAACGTTCATCATCAGGAAGTTCTGAACCTCCACAACATGATCCTTGGGGAGATGATCCTTGGCAGAACTATCGACCAACACAAGATGCTCAGGACAATCAACAAGAAGAGCCAATGGCCGATACAGATGATGATCCCATGGGTGAAGAAGCAGTAGATCTTTGGGAAGCAGAAGAACCACCAGATGATGACTATGTAGTTGAACAAGCAACAAAATCATCTATTTCTGCATCAAATCCCTGGGTCAAGAATGAATCAGGAGAGAAGATCATTGTCCTCAGAGAATGGAATTGCCTAATGTCAGCACAGAAGATAGCATTGAGGAGGCAATCCATTGGTCGTGCTGATTGGGAAAAGCTTCCATGGACTGGTTTCACATGCTTCTTACTCACTCGATCATGGGAGATGGGACGTTATCAAGCAAGTTTGAAGAAGGAAAACAGAATCTCTGAAATGAGGAACTTCCTTGACAACTGTCGTCTATATTGGACAGATTGGATGCGAGGTATGATCGCACCTGCTGGTTGGGACACCAGGCATGAGATCGACAGAGACACTTGGCGTGAGAAGTATTTACTCTATGAGAGAGATCTAGCAATCCAAAGCGACATGGATTATCTCACAGAAGCCGTCTTTGTCTTTTACACCAAGCATCTTGACTGGTTGATCAGGGAGAATGACAAGTTGTGGGGAGATTTCTGCAGGAGAAGAGTTGGCAGACATGGCAACATTCTGGAAGAATTGGAACTCTATGACAGACACATTGATACAACCATTCCAGGTGTGAGGATTCCAATGAACAAGAAGACAGTTATTCCAGAGCCAGAAAAACACTTCTCGTTTTCCACAAAGCTGATGGTTATGGCAATTGATCTGTATGAGGAAGAATCACCACCAAGCTATAGCCCATTTACAACTTTTGCCATCAAGAAGCTTCGACAGTTTGTGGATAGCAGAAAGGAAATGACAGCTCAGTCTTACAGATTCTTCGTTGAGCATGCTTACAATCAGTTCTTCCAGCATGAAGAATTTCATGAATCTGCCACAGCACGCACTCGAGTTAGAGAGTTTGGTGCAGGGAAGCTTTCAACATCTACAAAGCTTGCAGGATATGTTTGGATCGCAGGTGAAAGGAAGATGACACATGTTCCAAAGGATCAAGCTGATGATGTTCAAATGCAGGATGATGATGATCATGAACCAGATGAAGAACTTTGATGAACTACCAAGATTGCAAGTTACCCTGAAGTCCAAGGAGAAGAAAGAGGAAAAGAGTGGAAGCTCTTCAGAGAAAGAGGAACCACAAGCAGAAGAGGTACATGATGAAGAAGATGCTTTGGGAGATGTAGAACCTCCTAGAGATCCTGTGGACAGATGGGGACAATTCTTGTTCAAGCAGCTCAGTCCAGCACATCAACGACTATTGCATGAAATTTCACTCAGCGCACAAGGCATTCTCAGAGAAGATGATTTGGAAGGGCGACCACCAATACGACGTGGAGATCTCTCATATATATCGTTAGAGATGATGATGGAGTTCTTAGCCCAAGAATCATTCCACAGTTTCATGAATCTATATGGACCAGGCATTCAGTTTCCAGTTGAATATGATGATTATCATGTTCTACACATGAGTATGAAGGCGGTCTTGGAGAACAACAGACACATCAAGCCCAGCAACTTCGAGGACATAGAGGAACCAGAACTAGCAGATGACAATCCTGAGACTCCTCTTCTACGTCCTGAAGTACAAACGAATGCTGATCCTGAATTCAAGAATTCTGTTGAACATCTGAGTCGTGAAAACAAACACATTATCCTGGAAGCAGATGATGATGATTTGGTTGAGTGTACTATCAATGGTTGAACATGTGCAACGAGAATCTTAAGCAGAAGATCATCGACAGAGTTGTCAAGACAGAGACAAAAGATGAGAAAACAGACGAATTTGAAGAAGTGGTAGTTGAAGTTAAGGAAGAAGATGAACCTTGTGATCCAAAAGTTCCAGCACCTACAATGGCAGACATGCAGTGTCAAACTGATGAATCATTTTTGACAGGAACAAAGCCTGGAGACTCTTCAGAGAAAGAGACACCAGCTCCACCTGAAGACTCTTCAGAGAAAGAGAAATCAGGGGAACAGGAACCCAAGATTCAATGAGATGACACAGCCCCAGAACAAGAAACTGCCAAGAGACTATACTATGGTTATGACATCACTGGAAGCGAAGATGATTCAGTTTTTTGAAGATTGAAAGATTGTTTTCCAGATGGTTACCATGATGTATGGGCAGGTTTTTACAATCAAGGTTGCCCAGCTTCTCCTCATCACCGACACATGTTTTGGCATGTCAAGTACAGGAAGACCATGGCCTCACACAAAGATTTCTGGTATCACCTTACTGATGATCAGTTGATGGCTGAGTACATTGCCAGACATAAGGGTCAACTACCTTTCGAGGAATTAGAAGAACTCAAGAACAATATTGAGTATGGCTGTAGTGATTTGAGAATGCACCCTAGACATCAAGACAAATCTGAAGCAGCCTCAAAAGAAGCAGAATCCAGAATTGATGATGATTTTCAATATTTGACCAGGGTACTTGAATGTTATGTTGAGGAACACAAAGTACTGCCTTACTGTACCATACTACACTGCTTAGCAGCTAGGTATTTGGGAGGTGGTTTGGTGGACCCAACGTACAATGACGAAGAGTACCCTTACAGGATTTCTCCACAGTTTACAGCGATGTTTTGGAACCTAGGGAACTGGTGTCGAACAAGGTTTGACAAATGCCCTGTTCCAGAAAGACTGGAACGATTTGTTCCACACATCGACTATGATATTGATGAACATCACCAACCTATTGACAATGAGAAGACTCAATACAACAATTATTTCATCAATGTCATCAAGAACTTCGGAGGCCATCTTTTCATGAATTGTGAAGCAGGTTCAATCTATCCTCGCAGAGCTCGTCTCGAAGAGGCCAAGATGACTGTATGCTTCAATGACTATCAAGATTTGATGGTTGCTGCTCGTGTCGGAAAGGAAGGTTATGTCAAGCAAATTGCTGGCTATTGTGAAAGGGAGAATGACACACGAGTTCGTCAAGTCTCATGGGCGATCTTTGAGGTCTACTGGGGTAAGACCAAGCATCGTGACACAGAAGATATCATTGACTTGACAAGGGCAAGAATGAAGATGACACGTGTGTGTGTGTGTGTCTATCATGTTGGACAGGAATATGCCTCAAAATCAGCTGGTATCGTTGGTGAATGTATTGCTATTATGGCTTTCGAATGTGCAAGATACCAAGTTGACGTGATTGCAGGTGACGGCAACAAGGCAGCATATTTTACAATGCCAAAGTCACCGGGAGTTCCCACATATTAACATAGCCTGTTACAATACTGGATTAACAAGATGATGGCAGTTGCAACACAAGCTCAGCGCAAGCATTTTGATTCAACTAGCCCTCCAATCAGGGTCAAACATTTCATTTCTTGCAGCTATCGTGAACTTGATTTTCTTGCGACACATCTTGAAGGTATTACAACAGCTACATACACTGGAGAGCTCATGAAGAAGACAACAGACAAGAGTGATTGTTGTATGCTTTCAGTGGTTGAGTGGGGCCAGTCACGAAAGGTATATGAAGAAGATCCTTCAGAGTTTGAAGATGAAGATCATCTGAACTACATTGGTGAGTTTGAATTCAAGGTGAACGAAACTTGCTTGAATGGTGATCACAACATTTTCATGGTTGCACCAAATGATCGTGATGCTCACAATCCTCTATTGGTTCATCTGACACCTTCCACTATGACATGGAATGAGAGGAACACCTATAAACCAAAAGAACAGAAGATCAAAAGGAAGGAACAAAGGAAGGAAATTCAGAAACAGAATAAGAGGAAAGGCTATGAAGATCGAGCAGAACGCGATCAACGCAACACTAGTTATGGTGGATCTTCTAGCTCATCGTCCTGGACATGGAGACCAAAGTGAGTGTATACTTCTTTAGATGAAGATAACACAGCTTGAGAGGCTTGTACAGTTTTCTGTGCGTAAGCTTGTTTCCAAGATAATGGCATATACTCTTTTAGATGGAGACAATGTCATTATAATGTCCGAATTTCAATTTAATGTAGATAGAGACTCCTATAGATAGAGACACTGTCACATATTATTTCCGTCAACCTTCCGTTGAGCAGAACACCTCCGAATGGAGAGAGTCCAATATATCAATTTCGATTTCAGTCCATCGTTCGCTTGAATGAGCAACTTTGGAGATCCGCTACTTCCGTTTATTTAGTGATTCGGTCCATTGTTTTTCGTCGACCAAACATGTCTGAATCTTGCATCGAAAGAGTCACATTCCACACCGGTAGAGCGAGCACTTTGCTTGGAGAGACCGTGCCTAGCGCACCACTGGTCATGCCGGGAAAAATGAGCGAATCTGCTGACTGTTTTTCACCTCGACATGTCTTAAAGACATCCCGCAATTTCAAGACGTTTTCTTTTTCGAATCCACTGTGTAGCCGATTTTTAAGACTTCGTATAGTTTTTGCCGATTTGCCATTGTGTAGCTAACACGGGATGATACTCTTAGTTCCGATTGAGTACGACAAGGCGTAGTGCTCTACTCATTGCTTTTGAATTTGTGCCTGTGTTTTTGTTTCGACCTAATACCTACCAGGTACTATGCATGAGTATTGAGCACATTTATATGCGCCTCCTTCAAGGCTCAAGAGGGATATAGAGTAACCCTGTGGACACCACACCGACTGGCAATAAGCTGAGAGTAAAAGGGTGTGAAGCTGTCTTGGGAAGACGTTCTAGCTGATCTATACTAGACGCTAGTTCCCCTCTTCACCCCCTCCCCCCCCTCACTACTACTCCTACTCCTATTCCTACTCCTGCTCCTACTACCCCCACAACGCCTACTCCGACGCGACTCCGGCTTCGACTCGTCAGAAGCTCTGACACACAGAAGCTTTTACACACGGACGCATTTACACACCAACGCTTTTACACACAAACGCGTTGACACACAAACGCTTTTACACACAGCAGCTTTTGCACATAAACGCTTTTACACATAGACGCTTTTACACACAGAGGCTTTCCCGCCCCTCCGTCAAAAAAGCTCTCCCCCAGCAGGGTGCAGGATTTTTGGTGTTTTTTCCGCACAAACACTTTTACACACCGAAGCTTAAACAAAAGCTTTTACATGCTTTTACACACAGAAGTTCACAGACGCTTTTGCACACAGACGCTTTTGCACACAGACGCTTTTACACACAGACGCTTTTACACACATACGCTTTTACACACAGAAGCTTTTACACACAAATTCTTTTACACACAGAAGCTTTTACACACAGAAGCTTTTACACACAAACGCTTTTACACACGCTTTTACACACGCTTTTACACACAGAAGCTTTTACACACAGAAGCTTTTACACACAGAAGCTTTTACACACAAACGCTTTTACACACAGAAGCTTTTACACACAGAAGCTTTTACACACAGACGCTTTTACACACCGAAGCTTTGACACACCGACGCTTTGACACACCGAAGCTTTGACACACCGAAGCTTTTACACACAGACCAAAGAACCTTAACAGAAAAGCACAGGCTATGGCCGGCGGGCTTGCCGTAGGCACTTAAATTCACTGATCTCGTTTTAGGGTCTAGATCCGTGGGGTTTACATCAGCTACCTTTTTCAGCCAAAGTAAGATGTCTCAAAGCAGCCGCACTTGAGGCATTTTGAGCACTGTCCGAGGTCAACAATGCCATATCGTGCTTCCAAAAATTGTTCAGAATTGCTCGACATGACCCAAGCTGGCCCGAAAAAATTGCTCAAAACTGCTCAAAATTGCTCAAATTTGCTCAAATTTGTTCATTTGCTCAAAACTGCTCAAAATTGCTCGAAATGTCTCAAACTGTCTCAAAAAAAAATCAAAATGTCTCACAATGGGCCAGCAAGTGTCTAAAGGGGTGATGTTCTTGCATATACAGGTGCGAAAGTTGTCATTACTTGGCATTGCTGTTGCCGGTGTCTATTGTTGCATGGGCTTAAGGTCAGTGTCAATTGAGCCGAGGTCATGCCTGCTGCTACATTCAGAACCTTCAATCGTCAGTTTCAACTGACAGGAATCACTTGTCATTAGATTGGTTGCCGTTGTTCAAATCAACGGCTTCTCCCGAAAAAAAAACGCAGTGCTTTGATAGGAAAAACCGTTCATGCCCGCAGTTTCTTTTGCTTCATTACTGCCTCTTGGTGATACCACAGTGAGACATGAACTTCTAGGAGTTTTTGGGATTTTTTGAGATTTGAAAGGTAGCGGATCTAAACCTAACGGATCTACACCCCAAATTGCGAACAGTGATAAATACAAGGCTACCTCGTCGAGTTGGCTAATTCACAGAACCAAATTAATCTTTACCTCGTTAAATCTGACTTACCCACCTCGTTGCCTCGTTTGTCCTCGCTATAATTTGTGCAGACTAATTGCACTACAACGACAACTACAACAACTGCTACAACTGCAGCTACAACTACACTACATTACACTACACTACCTCAATTACACTACGCTACACTGCAACTAGGCTACATGACAAAACACTACACTACACCAATTACACTACACTGCAACTACAACTACACTACATGACACAACACTACGCTACACTAATTACACGACGCTACGCCGCTACGCCGCTACACTAATTACACCACACCACAACTGCAACTGCAACTGCAACTACACTACGCTAATCACACTACACTACAACTACAGCTCCACTACACTACAATTACAACTACAACTGCACTACACCACACAGCACCCATTGCAACCACTCCAAAAAACACAACTCCAACCACCTTTCCGTCCATCAGTGGATTCGCTCTGCCATCCATGCATCACAACAACTCACCTCTCCTATAGTGTCCTATCCTTGAAACTTCCGCTACCGCCTTGTGCGGTACTGGTACAGAACCAAAAAAAGTATGTCCAACTCTGGACAGTCCAGGCTCCTTGTTGACGCTACTGGGAGTCTTGCCCTTCTCCTGCACCAACGGGGAAGGCCAGGTTTGAGGGTGAAGCAGGATCCATTTCACATTCATATCATATCTGCCAAATTGGATTTTAGATATATGATCTAGAATCATGTATGCTAGAGATGACCGAGTCCGATTACCAATTTACATATATCGCATCCGCATCGGTATTACTATTCAATATTGTAGCAATCCCCAAAACATTTGACAAATCCGTTTCCAAATTCCTGGTCTATCCTTTTGGGGTTGCTACATTCACATATGATTACGGGTCAAAACCCTGCTATCCTGGTGTTCATCCCTGCTGAACATGCGGTACCCAAAAGTCTGATCGCTCATCAGCTTCCCCACTTTACTCAACATGTGTGTGGCATCCACCATGTTCAGACACATGAAACATAGACGGTTGGCGGTTAGTTATATCCAAAAACAATCCCCACCAAATCATGTTGATAACTGTTTTGATGCTTGAAGGCCCCATTGTTTCATCATTTTGAATATTCATTTTCCATGGCTAGCTGGCTTACAATTAATATATATATATATTTGATTTTTTATTTTCCAATAGCAAACCGTTAGTTTACCAAAGGGAAAAGGTCAATTTCCCTATATGTTTCCATCATGTCCCAGCCTTCTCCCATTCCAGCCTTGCTCTCTGTGACCTTCGCCTCTTTGGTCGTCTTCTTCGTGCCCTTCGCCACAGCCGGCGCCGGCACCGCCGGCACTGCCGGCACCGGCACTGGGGACCTGCGGTTTGGTTTCGGTGATCTTTGTTAATGATCATCGCGAAGAATCCATGTTTAGTTAACAATAATTCATGGACAAAACTATGAAGCACAGTGCATTGATGTTTATTTATGTTGTGTTAAAACATAATTAGTATAGTTTAACATCAATTTCACAATCACAATAATGGTTAAAAAACTTGGTTAATAATCCAGAGTTTATATCACGAATAAACAATCATAAACATGATGCGGATATACCCTGGGCTCCGGTTAACATTTTGCGAACAGTCTTTTTTGCCCAGTTTGTGACAAACGATTTACCTACGAATTTCATGGGGATGTACATAGCTATGTTAGTTTACCAAAGGGTAAGGTGATAATCATGGAATTTCAATGGGGTTATTTGGGATTATGATGTGAGTATGATGCGGTGATAATGAAATGATATGTAAAACTACATGATTATATGTCTAGTCTAATTAAACAGCTTACATCTAGATGACAGCGAGTCAACCTGACTTGATGAACCCAAACATTGATTGTGTTTGATATGCTGTATTTTGATACTAATTCTACAGTCTATAACTTTACACACCATCTGCAGCCTCATCTTGCTAAGGAGCATGCTTGCATTTCAGAACATGTTCCATCCCACTTAACACTTCCAAAACATGAAGGAACCAACACTGTTTGTCATCTCGCAACGGCCTGTTTGATGCAACTGGATGATATCTCAAGCAACCGTACAGTTTGCACCAGGGTATTGCATGGTATTAGCCCTTCCTGAAACCTTTCATTGAAACCAGCTGAACAGCTGAGTACTAGTCCTTCAACCCGAGACGTGAAGGGAAAAAAAGAAGTGGGGTGGAGTGGTTTATACCCGTTGGATGGCTAAAGGGCCACACCCCAGCCGGTTGGAATCTACTCGTACCAACAAAACCATCATCACGCGCCAAGGAACGTTGAAGAATTTGGACTGACCTTTTTCTGCGTCTTCTTGGTGATAGTTTTCCTTGGAATCGGATCATCAGGGGCACACCGGATACCCTTCAACAAAAAACAAACACATGATACGATCCCAACATGGGTTTGATTGAAAATATTAAAAATGGGGTACTATCAAAGTGGATTATGTTCATTTCCACCACTTTCAAAGACACCCAACGTCCACCATGCTCCAAGCGTCTTCACCGGCGCCGTCTTCGCGACCTTCACCGTCTTCACCGGCGACGGCGCCGGCGGCTTCGGCTTGGGCGTGGCCTTCTTCGGCGGCGGCGAAGCGCTAGAGCTGGGTGGCCGCGTCTTGCGACCTCGCGGCTCCTGGAAATGTTCAACACATGGCAAAACCCATTGATTGGTTGTTTTATATATAGAGTATTGCAAAATAAATTGGGGATGATTGGAGTCCATGAACTGGGCCCGTTCTTAACCAGTGTAGAAAGGCACGAGAGACCAGAGATCTTAGAATGGCATGGGGTATGTTTCTGCTAGAGGTATTTTTGGCCATATATGCACCCTAAGGAAACCCCATCAAAAACCCAAAAGAGACTAAAGTAAGCTAATAAAAACCCATTGAACACCTATGGGAGTTTAGTCGGGTGGGGGACTTTGTGTTTTGTTTATTTTTGCCTTAGCTTTGTTTAGGTTTGATTTGGTTTTTGATGTGGGTGCAGCCAATTTTGGGGAATTTGTTGGGTTCCTGTTAGCTTTTCTTAGGTTTTATTGGGTTTGTGGTGGTGGTGCAGCCCATTCTTGGGAATTGGTTGGGAATTGTTTGGAAATCAGTTGGTGATCCCTTGGATGTGCTTGGCCCATTTTCAGAAATTATTTAAGTTTTTGTTGGGGACAATTTAGGTTTTGGTGGTTCAGTGGGATTATTTGGGAGCCTTTTGGGTTTCTCCAGGATTTGAATTGGGAATCCATTGGGCCTAGAAAAGGCTAAAAGGCTCTTAGCAGAAACATAGTGCAAGCCGTTCTATGAAGAGAGGGCTGTAAAATTATATAAAGTCTATTTATGTAAACTATGAGTAAAATTTCCAACTGCTATAGGAATGGACTTCTGCAAACTGTCAGAGTTATTTCATCATATTTCACATTGAGCAGAAATAGTAACAATTTAAGTGAATCCGCCGGCCTGCCGGCGTGTCTTGTGGATCTTGCTTGTTCGTAGTTGTACTGTTTGTTTAGTCTTCAGTCTCTGTCTAGACTTTCCCCCTGGTGCGGATTTTTGCCCCGTCTAACTTGAACCCCCCTCCCCCCCCCGTAAGAGGGAAAAACATGTACTATGTGGCGCGCGCAGTTTTCCTTGTAAAAATTCTAAATTTTTCCATGCTCCACATTTAGACTTTTAGAATTCAATTCTAAAAATCTAAATTTTACTGAGCTCCAAATTTAGAATTCTCAATTTTTCCAAGCTCAGAATTTTTAAAATTCAATTCTAAAAATTCTAAAAATTCTAAATTGTTCCCAGCTCCAAATTTAGATTTTTTGAGAATTCAATTCTAAAAATTCCAAAGAAAATAAAAAAGAATTAGTCCGACTTCCCCAAATCCAGCTACATCTATATCGAGACACCTTAACCCATTCCACCCTGCTTACATGCACAAGAAGTGGTGCCGAAAAATCGACGCCAACCGTAAATGACACCCCTCCCCCCCCTCTCCGCGTCGTGCTTATCATCTTTCGTTTCAACCTTAGTTTCGAAACATGATTCAGTTTCAACTCAAACCCCGGCTTACGCAAAACCCATGTTTTGTCTCTCCTTTTCGTGTTTTTCCTCTGCGTCTTTCGTTGCAATGTGCTGGGTTCGACTCTGCCCACGCTGTTTCCATTGTGGTGCTCACGATTGGTTTGCTCTGTCATTCTTACACTTTCTACATTCCTATGCCTCATACATGTGGCCTGTCAATCCACTTGCTTTTGTGCAGAACACAATTTACACGCGCAACCTTTCTATGTATAGCCTTTTTCAGGAACCTTGGTTCACACACTGCTTCGGTTTAAATTCAAGCCCTGGTTTAAGCAAGCGCCATGCTGAGTGTCAAAGCGCATCTTCCTACTAAACAAAACGCTGATTCACAGAGAAAAAAACGTGTTGTAAGTGTTTCCCAGAAACACCATGCATTACACAAACATCTAAACAAATCATGTTTGACTGAGGAAGACATTGCTCCGCTTCAGGAAGAAGATGTGGACACTGAACCTTACACATCAGACCACTCTCACTTTGTCGATATCGATGGTACTGCTTTTGTTCCGTTGACACCCAAAATACATGCTGCTCCTGATTTTGGTTCATACGATGTTACTGGATTCAAACAGTTTGAACAGTATTTGGCCAAGAATGGAAAGAAGCAGCCGAAAGCTGAATCAGTTATCACTCAAGAAATTTTGAAGAAGTATGCTAAGGAGATCAAAGAAGCCAAGCTTGAAGAATTCAGAAGTTTTCTGGATTTCACTGCCATGACTTTCAGAGACAAAGAGACGTCGTAAGATTGATAACTATGTCACTGGCAGATGGGTGCTTACCATCAAGGTTGATAAGGATGGACAGTTCAAGAAGTTCAAGGCTAGCGGCTAGATGGGTATGCAGAGGCTTCCAAGATGCACAGAAGTATGACCTACAGACTGATAGTCCTACTGCTACCAGGTATGGTTTTCGTGTGGCATCTCAGCATGCAGCCTCGATGTACTGGGATTTACTCCATTTAGACTTGAAAACTGCCTTCCTTCAGGGGGAAACATACGACTTAGACCGACGTGTTATCCATGTTCAGTTGCCTACTGACATTGGTTTGCCTCCTTACTTGGTTGGTTTGTGCACTCGTTCCGTCTATGGACTGGCGGACGCACCGCGTAGGTGGTGGAACCGCTTAGACAAGTTTCTGATTTCGCTTGGCATTCAACCAACAAGAGCGGACAGATGCACATATGTGTGCTATGAAGGTGCTTTTAAGGAGCCAAAACAAGTTAGCTTTGCTGACTCTGAGACAACTGAACCCGCACCTGTGTCCTATTATAGCGTAAGCTCACATGAGATTGAGGAAACACGTGATGAATCCTCCGACATTGCTGAGGAAGTTCATAAGTCTCTTTTGGTTGAAGAAAGGTTGTTTTCAGCTTGTTATCAACAAACCCAAACATGGAAACAGAGAAAAGAGTTCAAGGAAAAGAAGGTTGAAGATTGTGCTTGGACTCCTGTTGTTGATGAAACCATGTTGAAATTCTTGGAATCTGTTGAACACAAGTCTGGTTGGCACAACTTTGAAAATGGTCATGCTCAAGTTGCCTATCGTGCAAAAGCATTGAGAACTCTTGAGCCACAATATGATCGAAAGAAGTTTCATTTGAGAACTTCTATTGTGAAGAGAAAAGGAGTTTGGTGATTGCTTGAAGTGAATCATGACTTGAACAAGGAAAATGTTTCCACAAGTTTGGAAGAAGAAGCTGAAGTACTTGTTTCAGCCTTCTTACCTTCAGAGCGTACATATCTTGCCACGACACCACAGTTGACACCTGAGATTGTTGAAGAACTCTTGGAACACTTCATGGACCCTGTGAATGGGAGTAATGCCAAGGGAAGAAAACCTATTGGCATGTGTTGTTTACATGTTGATGACTTGTTCATTACTGGCACTCCAGAATTTCTGGAGAAGTTCAAAAAGGTTGTCAAGTCACAATTCAAGATTGGTCATGAAGATGTGAATGACTTGATGTTCACTGGTCAGCGTGTGAAATGGATTATTGATGAAAAGACCAAGAAGAAATCTCACATCACTGTTGAACAGTCACTGTGTGTCAGTGAACTGTCTGAGATTCTGATACCAAAAGGTATGAAGGATGAAGAGAAATATGACAAGGATCTCCATACTGCCTATAGGTCTTTGTTAGGTAGTATCAACTGGTTACAATCAAGAACCCAATTCAGTCATGTTATCAGTTTTCACGTTGTGCTTCTGCCGCTGCTTCACCCACAGTAGGTGATTGCAAAACGCTGAGCAAACTTTGCAGGCAAATTGTAGGTGACCCTATGGAACTTATGTCCTGGCCACTTCAAGGTGATCCTAGATTAGTTGCTATGCCCGATGCAGCGTTTAGGAACAACAGCGACAAATCCTCACAGCGCGCAATGGTAGAGCAAAAATACCAAAGGTTCTCTTATTTTCTTTGAATCAACCAAAATCAAACGAACCACTTTGAGCACCACTGTTGCTGAGTTGTATGCATTGATGAAGTGCTATGGCACTTGTCAGATGTTAAGAGGACTCGTCAAGGACATTACTGGACTTTCAAGTGAGATTCATATGAGGACTGATGCAAACAATCTTGTGACTACTGCTAGTACTACTCATGTTCCTGAACAACAAGAGACTATTCACATGATTCAGATGCTTAGGAAGGAAGCATGTTCAGGTTCAATTGCTGATTTGTCACATATCAGAACTCAATGGTGTTTAGCTGATTGTTTGACCAAGAAATCTGCCAATCCTCAGAATCTTATTGATGCTGTTCGACAAGGTGTTCTTAAAGAAGTGGATGCTCATCCTCCATTCAGATCATTACTGGAACACAAAGCTTACCTCAGGTCATGGTTGCCAACAGTTTGCATTCATGTTGATTTCCGACATGATGTTTTCCTGTTAGGTGACACCCTGAGGGATTCTTGACTATTTTTTGAATTTGTGCCTGCGGCTTCAAGGGTAGTAGAGTCTCGAGATACGCACTGTTTCTTCACCATGTCGAGCTCTAACCGGTGGTCAAGGACCTCGAACGCAGAATACCGTGCTCAGGCACAATCTGATTCAGGAGGTCAAGAATATCGTGATTCACAGTATGATTCTGAAAACGAAGACAGGTACCATCTGAAGGATATGCTCTGCGTAGATCAGAGGCAATCCCAGATAACAAGGACAGGAAGCCAGATACAGCAGCTTATGAGGATCACATGGCTTACTGTTGTGGGTACCGAACAACAACTCAGTGGTTTCAGGCTCACAATCACGTGAGGAGGAAACAACACAGAACGATCCACACCGTCTTAGGACCAAACAACATGAGCCCATTTGACAGAGTTCAGATGCTTATGGATGTTATTTCCTGGATCCTCATTTTTGGTAAGGACAATGGAGAATTTTCTGACTTAGCTACACTGGATTGCTGAGTTTTTGAAATATCTCTGTGGTTACACCGACCAAGATGAAGAGGAATGGTTTGACAATCTATGCAATGACTTCTATGCCGAGACAACTGGACGACAGAACTATCAAAGTCACATCGTGAAGTGCAGCAAGGCTTTGTCAGGTGTGTTGAGACATTACAAACAGAAGTCAATTTTTGCATCAGATGGAAGTATGAACATCGCAGATTGTTTCAACCAGATGGATTGGAATAATCCACGGCAGAACAATATGTCTGGAGCCCAGTTTGCGGCCATGTTGTTGAGCAATCCAAAACAAAGATTCCACATTGAGATCCATATGCAATGGACTTGGTATCCATACAGTGCAGCTGCAACATACCCTTTCGATGTTCGTATCAGGGCAGTTCAAGGTCATTCCAAACAAGTTGTGAATCCACTTGTTGCACACCATCCATTGACACATGATGAATCTATGAGTTTGGGCTGGATTTTTCATGTCACTGATTATGAGAACTTACAATCCATTCAACGATGGGGACTGACGACCAATGCGAAAGGAAGTGGAAAAGGTGGAAGAGATGCAGTACACTTCATGTATCACAATGATAATGGTCCAGGCTACATAAGGATGGCAGAAGGCACTACTCAACCAAGATCTTACAGAAGAACTGTGTACCTCGTGTTGGATCCAAGTTTCATTGAGGACCAACAGCTTTTCCTTTCCAAGAATGGTGTTGTTCTATTTCATGGCGATGTGGCTTTCCAGTACCTTCATGTCAAAGAACAACTTCCCACAATTGCTTGTAACATTGTTCATAAAGGACGTGGCCA
Source organism: Cladocopium goreaui (assembly GCA_947184155.2). NCBI lineage: Eukaryota > Dinophyceae > Suessiales > Symbiodiniaceae > Cladocopium > Cladocopium goreaui. The sequence goes on along the minus strand of CAMXCT020006568.1, from coordinate 56,477 downwards.
TTCATTACCTCCATCTGTGACCGGTGGCACATGGTATTCAGACACCACTTGGCATCACGACAAAAGAGAAAAGGCACTGGCTTTTATCCCAGGATCAGATGATGTTCCAGAGACAGTCAGAACTACTGCATGGGAGTTCATGGGTCAGAAAGCTCCATCAAACTATGGAAAACTTGTTTTTGGTCTTCCATTGGCAAAGGAATGTGATTTTGTTCCAACGGTGGATTCTATCCATGGCCTGACAGCAGAAAGCTCTACTCAGAGAGAGGCATCTGCACAAGGCAGTGAACCAATGAGGAATCCATATGAACAACCATCCAGACGATCAGGAGACTCTACTCAGAGAGAGACACCTGACGATCAATGGGAACAACAACGTTCATCATCAGGAAGTTCTGAACCTCCACAACATGATCCTTGGGGAGATGATCCTTGGCAGAACTATCGACCAACACAAGATGCTCAGGACAATCAACAAGAAGAGCCAATGGCCGATACAGATGATGATCCCATGGGTGAAGAAGCAGTAGATCTTTGGGAAGCAGAAGAACCACCAGATGATGACTATGTAGTTGAACAAGCAACAAAATCATCTATTTCTGCATCAAATCCCTGGGTCCTTTATGAAGCTGGTATCATTTGTGCACGCAATGAGGATGGTGAGATCACCAAGAATGAATCAGGAGAGAAGATCATTGTCCTCAGAGAATGGAATTGCCTAATGTCAGCACAGAAGATAGCATTGAGGAGGCAATCCATTGGTCGTGCTGACTGGGAAAAGCTTCCATCGCTTCCATGGACTGGTTTCACATGCTTCTTACTCACTCGATCATGGGAGATGGGACGTTATCAAGCAAGTTTGAAGAAGGAAAACAGAATCTCTGAAATGAGGAACTTCCTTGACAACTGTCGTCTATATTGGACAGATTGGATGCGAGGTATGATCGCACCTGCTGGTTGGGACACCAGGCATGAGATCGACAGAGACACTTGGCGTGAGAAGTATTTACTCTATGAGAGAGATCTAGCAATCCAAAGCGACATGGATTATCTCACAGAAGCCGTCTTTGTCTTTTACACCAAACATCTTGACTGGTTGATCAGGGAGAATGACAAGTTGTGGGGAGATTTCTGCAGGAGAAGAGTTGGCAGACATGGCAACATTCTGGAAGAATTGGAACTCTATGACAGACACATTGATACAACCATTCCAGGTGTGAGGATTCCAATGAACAAGAAGACAGTTATTCCAGAGCCAGAAAAACACTTCTCGTTTTCCACAAAGCTGATGGTTATGGCAATTGATCTGTATGAGGAAGAATCACCACCAAGCTATAGCCCATTTACAACTTTTGCCATCAAGAAGCTTCGACAGTTTGTGGATAGCAGAAAGGAATTGACAGCTCAGTCTTACAGATTCTTCGTTGAGCATGCTTACAATCAGTTCTTCCAGCATAAAGAATTTCATGAATCTGCCACAGCACGCACTCGAGTTAGAGAGTTTGGTGCAGGGAAGCTTTCAACATCTACAAAGCTTGCAGGATATGTTTGGATCGCAGGTGAAAGGAAGATGACACATGTTCCAAAGGATCAAGCTGATGATGTTCAAATGCAGGATGATGATGATCATGAACCAGATGAAGAACTTTGATGAACTACCAAGATTGCAAGTTACCCTGAAGTCCAAGGAGAAGAAAGAGGAAAAGAGTGGAAGCTCTTCAGAGAAAGAGGAACCACAAGCAGAAGAGGTACATGATGAAGAAGATGCTTTGGGAGATGTAGAACCTCCTAGAGATCCTATGGACAGAGGGGGACAATTCTTGATCAAGCAGCTCAGTCCAGCACATCAACGACTATTGCATGAAATTTCACTCAGCGCACAAGGCATTCTCAGAGAAGATGATTTGGAAGGGCGACCACCAATACGACGTGGAGATCTCTCATATATATCGTTAGAGATGATGATGGAGTTCTTAGCCCAAGAATCATTCCACAGTTTCATGAATCTATATGGACCAGGCATTCAGTTTCCAGTTGAATATGATGATTATCATGTTCTACACATGAGTATGAAGGCGGTCTTGGAGAACAACAGACACATCAAGCCCAGTGGGCCCAGCAACTTCGAGGACATAGAGGAACCAGAACTAGCAGATGACAATCCTGAGACTCCTCTTCTACGTCCTGAAGTACAAACGAATGCTGATCCTGAATTCAAGAATTCTGTTGAACATCTGAGTCGTGAAAACAAACACATTATCCTGGAAGCAGATGATGATGATTTGGTTGAGTGTACTATCAATGGTTGAACATGTGCAACGAGAATCTTAAGCAGAAGATCATCGACAGAGTTGTCAAGACAGAGACAAAAGATGAGAAAACAGACGAATTTGAAGAAGTGGTAGTTGAAGTTAAGGAAGAAGATGAACCTTGTGATCCAAAAGTTCCAGCACCTACAATGGCAGACATGCAGTGTCAAACTGATGAATCATTTTTGACAGGAACAAAGCCTGGAGACTCTTCAGAGAAAGAGACACCAGCTCCACCTGAAGACTCTTCAGAGAAAGAGAAATCAGGGGAACAGGAACCCAAGATTCAATCAGATGACACAGCCCCAGAACAAGAAACTGCCAAGAGACTATACTATGGTTATGACATCACTGGAAACGAAGATGATTCAGTTTTTTGAAGATTGAAAGATTGTTTTCCAGATGGTTACCATGATGTATGGGCAGGTTTTTACAATCAAGGTTGCCCAGCTTCTCCTCATCACCGACACATGTTTTGGCATGTCAAGTACAGGAAGACCATGGCCTCACACAAAGATTTCTGGTATCACCTTACTGATGATCAGTTGATGGCTGAGTACATTGCCAGACATAAGGGTCAACTACCTTTCGAGGAATTAGAAGAACTCAAGAACAATATTGAGTATGGCTGTAGTGATTTGAGAATGCACCCTAGACATCAAGACAAATCTGAAGCAGCCTCAAAAGAAGCAGAATCCAGAATTGATGATGATTTTCAATATTTGACCAGGGTACTTGAATGTTATGTTGAGGAACACAAAGTACTGCCTTACTGTACCATACTACACTGCTTAGCAGCTAGGTATTTGGGAGGTGGTTTGGTGGACCCAACGTACAATGACGAAGAGTACCCTTACAGGACTTCTCCACAGTTTACAGCGATGTTTTGGAACCTAGGGAACTGGTGTCGAACAAGGTTTGACAAATGCCCTGTTCCAGAAAGACTGGAACGATTTGTTCCACACATCGACTATGATATTGATGAACATCACCAACCTATTGACAATGAGAAGACTCAATACAACAATTATTTCATCAATGTCATCAAGAACTTCGGAGGCCATCTTTTCATGAATTGTGAAGCAGGTTCAATCTATCCTCGCAGAGCTCGTCTCGAAGAGGCCAAGATGACTGTATGCTTCAATGACTATCAAGATTTGATGGTTGCTGCTCGTGTCGGAAAGGAAGGTTATGTCAAGCAAATTGCTGGCTATTGTGAAAGGGAGAATGACACACGAGTTCGTCAAGTCTCATGGGCGATCTTTGAGGTCTACTGGGGTAAGACCAAGCATCGTGACACAGAAGATATCATTGACTTGACAAGGGCAAGAATGAAGATGACACGTGTGTGTGTGTGTGTCTATCATGTTGGACAGGAATATGCCTCAAAATCAGCTGGTATCGTTGGTGAATGTATTGCTATTATGGCTTTCGAATGTGCAAGATACCAAGTTGACGTGATTGCAGGTGACGGCAACAAGGCAGCATATTTTACAATGCCAAAGTCACCGGGAGTTCCCACATATTAACATAGCCTGTTACAATACTGGATTAACAAGATGATGGCAGTTGCAACACAAGCTCAGCGCAAGCATTTTGATTCAACTAGCCCTCCAATCAGGGTCAAACATTTCATTTCTTGCAGCTATCGTGAACTTGATTTTCTTGCGACACATCTTGAAGGTATTACAACAGCTACATACACTGGAGAGCTCATGAAGAAGACAACAGACAAGAGTGATTGTTGTATGCTTTCAGCGGTTGAGTGGGGCCAGTCACGAAAGGTATATGAAGAAGATCCTTCAGAGTTTGAAGATGAAGATCATCTGAACTACATTGGTGAGTTTGAATTCAAGGTGAACGAAACTTGCTTGAATGGTGATCACAACATTTTCATGGTTGCACCAAATGATCGTGATGCTCACAATCCTCTATTGGTTCATCTGACACCTTCCACTATGACATGGAATGAGAGGAACACCTATAAACCAAAAGAACAGAAGATCAAAAGGAAGGAACAAAGGAAGGAAATTCAGAAACAGAATAAGAGGAAAGGCTATGAAGATCGAGCAGAACGCGATCAACGCAACACTAGTTATGGTGGATCTTCTAGCTCATCGTCCTGGACATGGAGACCAAAGTGAGTGTATACTTCTTTAGATGAAGATAACACAGCTTGAGAGGCTTGTACAGTTTTCTGTGCGTAAGCTTGTTTCCAAGATAATGGCATATACTCTTTTAGATGGAGACAATGTCATTATAATGTCCGAATTTCAATTTAATGTAGATAGAGACTCCTATAGATAGAGACACTGTCACATATTATTTCCGTCAACCTTCCGTTGAGCAGAACACCTCCGAATGGAGAGAGTCCAATATATCAATTTCGATTTCAGTCCATCGTTCGCTTGAATGAGCAACTTTGGAGATCCGCTACTTCCGTTTATTTAGTGATTCGGTCCATTGTTTTTCGTCGACCAAACATGTCTGAATCTTGCATCGAAAGAGTCACATTCCACACCGGTAGAGCGAGCACTTTGCTTGGAGAGACCGTGCCTAGCGCACCACTGGTCATGCCGGGAAAAATGAGCGAATCTGCTGACTGTTTTTCACCTCGACATGTCTTAAAGACATCCCGCAATTTCAAGACGTTTTCTTTTTCGAATCCACTGCGTGAACTTCGTATAGTTTTTGCCGATTTGCCATTGTGTAGCTAACACGGGATGATACTCTTAGTTCCCATTGAGTACGACAAGGCGTAGTGCTCTACTCATTGCTTTTGAATTTGTGCCTGTGTTTTTGTTTCGACCAAATACCTACCAGGTACTATGCATGAGTATTGAGCACATTTATATGCGCCTCCTTCAAGGCTCAAGAGGGATATAGAGTAACCCTGTGGACACCACACCGACTGGCAATAAGCTGAGAGTAAAAGGGTGTGAAGCTGTCTTGGGAAGACGTTCTAGCTGATCTATACTAGACGCTAGTTCCCCTCTTCACCCCCTCCCCCCCCTCACTACTACTCCTACTCCTATTCCTACTCCTGCTCCTACTACCCCCACAACGCCTACTCCGACGCGACTCCGGCTTCGACTCGTCAGAAGCTCTGACACACAGAAGCTTTTACACACGGACGCATTTACACACCAACGCTTTTACACACAAACGCGTTGACACACAAACGCTTTTACACACAGCAGCTTTTGCACATAAACGCTTTTACACATAGACGCTTTTACACACAGAGGCTTTCCCGCCCCTCCGTCAAAAAAGCTCTCCCCCAGCAGGGTGCAGGATTTTTGGTGTTTTTTCCGCACAAACACTTTTACACACCGAAGCTTAAACAAAAGCTTTTACACACAGAAGTTCACAGAAGCTTTTACACACAGACGCTTTTGCACAGAGACGCTTTTACACACAGACGCTTTTACACACATACGCTTTTACACACAGAAGCTTTTACACACAAATTCTTTTACACACGGAAGCTTTTACACACCGAAGCTTTTACGCACAGCAGCTTTTACACACAGACGCTTTTACACACATACGCTTTTACACACAGAAGCTTTTACACACAGAAGCTTTTACACACAGAAGCTTTTACACACAAACGCTTTTACACACAGAAGCTTTTACACACAGAAGCTTTTACACACAGACGCTTTTACACACGGAAGCTTTGACACACCGACGCTTTGACACACCGAAGCTTTGACACACCGAAGCTTTTACACACAGAACCTTTTACACACAGACCAAAGAACCTTAACAGAAAAGCACAGGCTATGGCCGGCGGGCTTGCCGTAGGCACTTAAATTCACTGATCTCGTTTTAGGGTCTAGATCCGTGGGGTTTACATCAGCTACCTTTTTCAGCCAAAGTAAGATGTCTCAAAGCAGCCGCACTTGAGGCATTTTGAGCACTGTCCGAGGTCAACAATGCCATATCGTGCTTCCAAAAATTGTTCAGAATTGCTCGACATGACCCAAGCTGGCCCGAAAAAATTGCTCAAAACTGCTCAAAATTGCTCAAATTTGCTCAAATTTGTTCATTTGCTCAAAACTGCTCAAAATTGCTCGAAATGTCTCAAACTGTCTCAAAAAAAAATCAAAATGTCTCACATGGGCCAGCAAGTGTCTAAAGGGGTGATGTTCTTGCATATACAGGTGCGAAAGTTGTCATAAGTTGTCATTACTTGGCATTGCTGTTGCCGGTGTCTATTGTTGCATGGGCTTAAGGTCAGTGTCAATTGAGCCGAGGTCATGCCTGCTGCTACATTCAGAACCCTCAATCGTCAGTTTCAACTGACAGGAATCACTTGTCATTAGATTGGTTGCCGTTGTTCAAATCAACGGCTTCTCCCGAAAAAAACGCAGTGCTTTGATAGGAAAAACCGTTCATGCCCGCAGTTTCTTTTGCTTCATTACTGCCTCTTGGTGATGCCACAGTGAGACATGAACTTCTAGGAGTTTTTGGGATTTTTTGAGATTTGAAAGGTAGCGGATCTAAACCTAACGGATCTACACCCCAAATTGCGAACAGTGATAAATACAAGGCTACCTCTTCGAGTTGGCTAATTCACAGAACCAAATTAATCTTTACCTCGTTAAATCTGACTTACCCACCTCGTTGCCTCGTTTGTCCTCGCTATAATTTGTGCAGACTAATTACACTACAACGACAACTACAACAACTGCTACAACTGCAGCTACAACTACACTACATTACACTACACTACCTCAATTACACTACGCTACACTGCAACTAGGCTACATGACAAAACACTACACTACACCAATTACACTACACTGCAACTACAACTACACTACATGACACAACACTACGCTACACTAATTACACGACGCTACGCCGCTACGCCGCTACACTAATTACACCACACCACAACTGCAACTGCAACTGCAACTACACACTACGCTAATCACACTACACTACAACTACAGCTCCACTACACTACAATTACAACTACAACTGCACTACACCACACAGCACCCATTGCAACCACTCCAAAAAACACAACTCCAACCACCTTTCCGTCCATCAGTGGATTCGCTCTGCCATCCATGCATCACAACAACTCACCTCTCCTATAGTGTCCTATCCTTGAAACTTCCGCTACCGCCTTGTGCGGTACTGGTACAGAACCAAAAAAAGTATGTCCAACTCTGGACAGTCCAGGCTCCTTGTTGACGCTACTGGGAGTCTTGCCCTTCTCCTGCACCAACGGGGAAGGCCAGGTTTGAGGGTGAAGCAGGATCCATTTCACATTCATATCATATCTGCCAAATTGGATTTTAGATATATGATCTAGAATCATGTATGCTAGAGATGACAGAGTCCGATTACCAATTTACATATATCGCATCCGCATCGGTATTACTATTCAATATTGTAGCAATCCCCAAAACATTTGACAAATCCGTTTCCAAATTCCTGGTCTATCCTTTTGGGGTTGCTACATTCACATATGATTACGGGTCAAAACCCTGCTATCCTGGTGTTCATCCCTGCTGAACATGCGGTACCCAAAAATCTGATCGCTCATCAGCTTCCCCACTTTAATCAACATGTGTGTGGCATCCACCATGTTCAGACACATGAAACATAGACGGTTGGCGGTTAGCTATATCCAAAAACAATCCCCACCAAATCATGTTGATAACTGTTTTGATGCTTGAAGGCCCCATTGTTTCATCATTTTGAATATTCATTTTCCATGGCTAGCTGGCTTACAATTAATATATATATATACATATTTGATTTTTTATTTTCCAATAGCAAACCGTTAGTTTACCAAAGGGTAAATGTCAATTTCCCTATATGTTTCCAACATGTCCCAGCCTTCTCCCATTCCAGCCTTGCTCTCTGTGACCTTCACCTCTTTGGTCGTCTTCTTCGTGCCCTTCGCCACAGCCGGCGCCGGCACCGCCGGCACTGCCGGCACCGGCACTGGGGACCTGCGGTTTGGTTTCGGTGATCTTTGTTAATGATCATCGCGAAGAATCCATGTTTAGTTAACAATAATTCATGGACAAAACTATGAAGCACAGTGCATTGATGTTTATTTATGTTGTGTTAAAACATAATTAGTATAGTTTAACATCAATTTCACAATCACAATAATGGTTAAAAAACTTGGTTAATAATCCAGAGTTTATATCACGAATAAACAATCATAAACATGATGCGGATATACCCTGGGCTCCGGTTAACATTTTGCGAACAGTCTTTTTTGCCCAGTTTGTGACAAACGATTTACCTACGAATTTCATGGGGATGTACATAGCTATGTTAGCTTACCAAAGGGTAAGGTGATAATACTGGAATTTCAATGGGGTTATATGGGATTATGATGTGAGTATGATGCGGTGGTAATGAAATGATATGTAAAACTATATGATTATATGTCTAGTCTAATTAAACAGCTTACATCTAGATGACAGCGAGTCAACCTGACTTGATGAACCCAAACATTGATTGTGTTTGATATGCTGTATTTTGATACTAATTCTATAGTCTATAACTTTACACACCATCTGCAGCCTCATCTTGCTAAGGAGCATGCTTGCATTTCAGAACATGTTCCATCCCACTTAACACTTCCAAAACATGAAGGAACCAACACTGTTTGTCATCTCGCAACGGCCTGTTTGATGCAACTGGATGATATCTCAAGCAACCGTACAGTTTGCACCAGGGTATTGCATGGTATTAGCCCTTCCTGAAACCTTTCATTGAAACCAGCTGAACAGCTGAGTACTAGTCCTTCAACCCGAGACGTGAAGGGAAAAAAAGAAGTGGGGTGGAGTGGTTTATACCCGTTGGATGGCTAAAGGGCCACACCCCAGCCGGTTGGAATCTACTCGTACCAACAAAACCATCATCACGCGCCAAGGAACGTTGAAGAATTTGGACTGACCTTTTTCTGCGTCTTCTTGGTGATAGTTTTCCTTGGAATCGGATCATCAGGGGCACACCGGATACCCTTCAGCAAAAAACAAACACATGATACGATGCAACATGGGTTTGATTGAAAATATTAAAAATGGGGTACTATCAAAGTGGATTATGTTCATTTCCACCACTTTCAAAGACACCCAACGTCCACCATGCTCCAAGCGTCTTCACCGGCGCCGTCTTCGCGACCTTCACCGCCTTCACCGGCGACGGCGCCGGCGGCTTCGGCTTGGGCGTGGCCTTCTTCGGCGGCGGCGAAGCGCTAGAGCTGGGCGGCCGCGTCTTGCGACCTCGCGGCTCCTGGAAATGTTCCACACATTGCAAAACCCATTGATTGATTGTTTTATAAGGAGGGTATTACAAAAAAAAATGGGGATGATTGGAGTCCATGAACTGGGCCCGTTCTTAACCAGTGTAGAAAGGTACGAGAGACCAGAGATCTTAGAATGGCATGGGGTATGTTTCTGCTAGAGGTATTTTTGGCCATATATGCACCCTAAGGGAACCCCATCAAAAACCCAAAAGAGACTAAAGTAAGCTAATAAAAACCCATTGAACACCTATGGGAGTTTAGTGGGGTGGGGGACTTTGTGTTTTGTTTATTTTTGCCTTAGCTTTGTTTAGGTTTGATTTGGTTTTTGATGTGGGTGCAGCCAATTTTGGGGAATTTGTTGGGTTCCTGTTAGCTTTTCTTAGGTTTTAATGGGTTTGTGCTGGTGGTGCAGCCCATTCTTGGGAATTGGTTGGGAATTGTTTGGAAATCAGTTGGTGATCCCTTGGATGTGCTTGGCCCATTTTCGGGAATTATTTAGGTTTTTGTGGGAATGAGCTACGTTTTTGTGGGGATAATTTAGGTTTTGTTGGTGGTTCAGTGGGATTATTTGGGAGCCTTCTGGGTTTCTCCAGGGTTTTGATTGGGAATCCATTGGGCCTAGAAAGGCTAAAAGGCTCTTAGCAGAAACATAGTGCAAGCCGTTCTATGAAGAGAGGGCTGTAAAATTATAACGTCTATTTATGTAAACTATGAGTAAAATTTCCGACTGCTATAGGAATGGACTTCTGCAAACTATCAGAGTTATTTCATCATATTTCACATTGAGCAGAAATCATAGTAACAATTTAAGTGAATCCGCCGGCCTGCCGGCGTGTCTTGTGGATCTTGCTTGTTCGTAGTTGTACTGTTTGTTTAGTCTTTAGTCTCTGTCTAGACTTTCCCCCTGGCGCGGATTTTTGCCCCGTCTAACTTGAACCCCCCCTCCCCCCCCGTACGAGGGAAAAACATGTACTATGTGGCGCGCGCAGTTTTCCTTGTAAAAATTCTACATTTTTCCATGCTCCACATTTAGACTGTAAAATTCAATTCTAGAAATCTAAATTTTACTAAGCTCCAAATTTAGAATTTTTAGAATTTTTTGAATTCAATTCTAAAAATTCTGAATTTTTCCCAGCTCAGAATTTTTAGAATTCAATTTTGAAAATTCTAAATTTTTCCCAGCTCCAAAGTTAGAATTTTTTAAAATTCAAATCTAAAAATTCTAAAGAAAATAAAAAAGAATTAGTCCGACTTCCCCAAATCCATCTATATCTAGACACCTTAACCCATTCCACCCTGCTTACATGCACAAGAAGTGGTGCCGAAAAATCGACGCCAACCGTAAATGGCACCCCTCCCCCCCTCTCCCGGTCGTGCTTATCATCTTTCGTTTCCACCTTAGTTTCGAAACATGATTCAGTTTCAACTCAAACCCCGGCTTACGCAAAACCCATGTTTTGTCTCTCCTTTTCGTGTTTTTCCTCTGCGTCTTTCGTTGCAATGTGCTGGGTTCGACTCTGCCCACGCTGTTTCCATTGTGGTGCTCACGATTGGTTTGCTCTGTCATTCTTACACTTTCTACATTCCTATGCCTCATACATGTGGCCTGTCAATCCACTTGCTTTTGTGCAGAACACAATTTACACGCGCAACCTTTCTATGTATGGCCTTTTTCAGAAACCTTGGTTCACACACTGCTTCGGCTTAAATTCAAGCCCTGGTTTACGCAAGCACCATGCAGTGTGTGTCAAAGCGCATCTTCCTACTAAACAAAACGCTGATTCACAGAGAAAAAACGTGTTGTAAGTGTTTCCCAGAAACACCATGCATTACACAAACATCTAAACAAATCATGTTCTTGCTTCGCCTTTCCCTGCGTCCTCAGCTTCACGCTCTTGGTTGGCTAGCTGGCTTGCTGTTGTCTAAGCTTTCTTCTGCCGCCGTTGCTTCGCCATGAATGTGCTGCAAGGGCTTTCTAGGGTTGACGCCCTGTATATACACAACCGCCTCGGTTCAGCCAAAAGCTTTGCTGCACTCAAAATCACCCCTTACAAACGCCATGTTTTACACAAAAACCATGTTCTTGCTGGGCCTCTGCAAGGGCTGTTTGCATCTTACAGGATAACTCTTTCCATGGTGGCCGGCGGAACACGCCGAAGGCGGTTCAATAAAACAAAAATACAACAATATAATTATGGTGGTTTCCTAAAGTATGGGTACCCCCAAACTTCATCCATGTTAAAATTCGATTTGCCATGATAAACCATCTTTTGGCTACCCCCATTGAAAGATCCACTGAAACATACAGCATCGCCCGTCCTCCACTTTCCGTCTCACCGTGGGCGGTGATAGCTTCCGCTTGGTTTTGGGTGGGAAAGAGCTGCTGGACTTTGCGCCTGGGAACATCACTGTTCATCATGTCGATATTATATTGGAAGATATTGGAAGCAACATCTCTGGGATATTCATGGTTTTTCAAGATATATCTCATGTATTTCTAGATATTCATCGTTACAATTTGGGATACGAAAAATTGGAAGTTTCTGTTGTCTATGGAAAAAACATCTGAAAATGGAAATGGTCCCATGTTTTGTGGTGAAAATCAACATGTTTCCCCAAACAGTGTCCACGCTGAGGAGTTCTTACGGTAGGTGTTAAGGCCCTGTGTTCAATCGAGGCGGCATCAGAAGCGACCAGCAATGTCCAAATAAATTCCCCCGCAACATGCCTCTTGTGACATGTCCATGTGCATTCCGACTGCGCAGGCTTGCACAAAATGCTTACCCCGGGATGAGCGTCCTTCATTTTCCTTGTAAATTAGAAGACAAAATGCCTCTCGTGATGTCCATCTGCATTTCGACTGCGCAGGTTCGCACAAAGTGTGCTTCCCGGTCTTGGGATCGGTCTTCCTCCTCAACATCATCATCTTCCTCCTCCTCCTCCTGAACATCCACATCATCATCCTCTCATCATCATCATCATCATCATCATCATCATCATCATCATCATCATCCCCACCATCATTATCACCGCCCTCATCATGGTCATGATCATGACCATGATCATGGTCAAGATGAGATCATCATCATCATCACTACTATTCACATGAGTATCATCACCATCATCATAATCATCATCATCATCATCCTCCTCATCATCCTCAACATAATAATTTTCCTCCGCCTCCTCCCCCTCTAAATCATCATCATCATCATCATCACCATCCTCCTCCTCCTCATCATCTTCATCATCTTCATCATCATCACCATCATCATCATCATCACCATCATCATCCCCACCATCATTACCACCGCCCTCATCATGGTCATGACCATGACCATGGCCAAGATGATGATGATGATCATCATCACTACCATGATCATGAGCAGCATCACCATCATCATAATCATCATCATTTTCTTCCTCATCATCCTCAACATAATCATTTTCCTCCTCCTCCCCCTCTAAATCATCATCATCACCATCACCACCATCATCATCATCATCACCATCATCATCATCTTCATCATCTTCATAATCATCATCACCATCATCATCATCTTCCTCCTCCTTATCATCATCATCATCATCATCATCATCACCAAAACAAAAATATAAATCATCATCATCAACAACACCACCGTCATCATCAACATCATCGTCAACATTAACATCATCACCATTATAGTACATGATTTTTTATTCACCCCACACTGTTTGGGGTCTCTTGCCGGGATATTTTTTGAATGTACATGTGGGTTGTATTAAAAGCACCATTTCCGTTAGTAAAACCCTGAAAAAGGAGAATGCTCCCAATTTAAGAACACCATAAAGAATAAGCAGCATCATATGTTTTCAACAGCTGGATTTTTCCGGCCCGTGTAACCTAGCTTTTGGACAAACCAATTTCTGTTGAAATTGAACTCATCTGGTTTCGTCACCCAAGGCTTTCACCATACCCCGTCATCTGGTTTTGGGTCGATGTTGGTTGACATTTATATAGTCACTGGCAGCAATGCGTCACAGTGTGCGTAAACAAGAATGTTTAACCATATATTCCATTAATATTCATTAATTCAAACCTCAACAACAAGCATGTACATATCCCTATGTATGTTTTATATGGCCAAGAAACTTGTGTATGAATGGAAATGATGGTGTAAACAAGGGGTTGATATATTGATTATTTACAGCTATATGTCAAGCTATGATCAACCCCCCTAAAAGCTCATCAAACAGCAAAACATGTTTGTTTTTGGATGATTCCGCCAATCCTACCCATCAAGTAAGTTGCAATTGTCCCTCAAGCTGCACATCCTCGATCGATCATTCCTTTTCACACATCGAAAGAACTTAGATGTTGCCAGATTATACTCCTTAAATCAACTGGGATAGATATCCAAGTTGTTTGGTAAGTTGCTTGATGATAAACTGCAGTAAACTAACAAGAACTGAAACATTCTAGAAGACCCCTTGCAAGATTCATCTCCTGGGCCCCAGAAGATATGGTTTAAGGAGGATAATGAGGATATAGCTATACTTAATGGAAATTGTAAACCAACAAACATACCTGAGGGGGCAACATCTTGTAAGGAAAATGGCACATTCGAAGATCATTCATCAAACAACTTATCATATATACCCCAAGTTGGGTATTATATCTTTCAAAAATCCATCACTGGTTGGTGGCAAACCCCTCTGAAAAATATTAGTCAGTTGGGATGATGAAATTCCCAATATATGGAAAGTCATAAAACTCATGTTCCAAACCACCAACCAGTTAATAACAGTTAATTTTCACGGTTGATAACCATTGATCATATCCCCATGCATTTCCTAAATCCCACCAAATGGATGGTTTATGGTTGCTTTAACCACCTGAATACCCAATCCCATTGATCAAATACCCATTAATATCCCAATAAAAAGATCCATCAGAATCCCATGAGTTTTCTCCCAAGTGACGCCGCTTCTTCTCCCTGGAGCGGTTCCGCCGCGCCCGCCGCGAGCTGCTCGTTGCGGAGCGTTTCGGCTTCGCGGCCGGCCGCGTGCGCCGCGGCAAAGGCGAGCGCGGGTCGCGGCGGCGGTTTTTGGAGGAGCGACGGCGGCTGGGCCTTGCCAGGCTATGAGGCCATGGTAGTGAAAATGAATGACTTTTATGATGTTTTTACATGTGCATACTGCTTTTTGGCTTCAGGTTGTTTATCGATGTTTGGATATGACTTTTCTAGAGTTTTTGGTATGTATGAATAGTTTCATAGATATAGATTCGGAGGATTTGATTTGCAATGAATTGTGATTGTAAATTGCTATGGCTATTGTGAGGGAAATTGAGCTGGCCTGACCTTTATACAGGGTTGCTGGCCATCCTTAGAATCTTTGGTGATATCGAAAGTTATTATAGCAGATGTGAAGCGATCCCTGGGAAAATCATGTTTAATTACATAGACATGTAACACACACACACACATATATATATATATACGCAGTAATTCATCCCCAATACATGATATCCCAATATTGTACTCAGCGAATTGATTTCCCTTGACATACATATATATATGTCTATCAAATTACATTCTAACATTAGATAACCAGTAGTCTGTGTCCATTACCAACGTGATAATCTCTATATATATATATACATTCGGAAATGATATTTAATATGAATGTTTTATATTATTTTAAATTATTAGGACGAGAGGAAGATATGGGATACTGGAATGTTACTAATCAAAAATCATCCACAAATAAACAAAACAACAACCTTACTAAATTATGAATATGTAACATATTGGATTAATTCAATTATATACTGACATCGATATTAACAATCAATCCCATATTAACAAATCATTATCCCGTATTTTCATGACCCCATATCAAGAAACAAATCCCCTCATAACCATGGGGATTGATGGCACATTAATATGGCATAAAAGCATTATTATTACTATTACTATTACTGTTACTACTATTGTAATATGGCATTATGAAAAATTGTAACGACTATTATGCCATAATAGTTACTATTATCATTAACCCATAACAATTGGTTATTACTATTACTATCACAATTGGTTATGACTGTTACTATGATGCCATATCACTATCATTATCCCGTTAATGGGTGCCATATCAATTACTACCATATGTTTCTATAATAACTATTACTATTAAAACTATTACCCTCTGGTAAATTAACATAGACCCTGGCAGTTGTCGGGGTTGGAAGATTAGTTTCCATTAAAACTAGGCTAGTTTCAGGGTCAACAAGTTGATTTACTAGAGGGTATATAGTCATATACTCTATGGGCATATATTATTGTTAATGTTACTACTACCGTTACTATTGCAATTATTATGCCATATCAATATCCCAACCCCCATTGTGATAACCAGCATAGCACCCGCCTCCGCCGTGAGGGGCTCTTGCGCCGCTTGGACACGCTGCGCTTGGGCGACTTGGCTTTGCGCTTGGGCGACTTGGCGCAAGTCTTGCCTTAAGATGGGGTAGTCATGGGGGAAATATGTTAGATATCAAAATATAATTCAAAATAGTTTTATATATTTATATATTTCATAGTATATTTATATATATATATGTTTCTATATTGTCTTATACATTCATATACTTCACAATAAATATTTATATATTTAATTCTATATATTCTAGAATAAATAAAATATATAGTTATATAAATATAATAAAAAAAATATATATATATTGCTTTATATATTTATATTTGGGGTTAAGTATTAGGGGGAAGGGAGTACATGTTAAGTCAATCTAATATCTGAAATGGGGTACCGCAAAAAATGGATGGTTTAGAATGGAAAATCTGAGTAGGATTGATGATTTAGCGGTACCCCCATTTTAGGAAACCTTCATATATCTTTACATAGTATGATCAATAGGGGTCGTGCCATATTGGGAAGCCTATGAATGGTGGGTTGATGACCATTCTTTTCTATGGGAAACCAATCTTGACCATGGCACATGTGGAGGTTTCCGTACCGCAAAGCATGCAAAATTAAACAATTTTAGTATACTTATTTTAGTAATTATTGAAGCAGCCATGATGACTTAGGGTCATTTTAAGAAACCCGCAAATCACTATGGATCCAATCTATGCACTCACCCGTTGCACCGTTGCACCCCCTGGAAACCCGTCGCTTGCGCGCCTCGCGGTGTGCCGCTCTGCCGGCGGCTGCGCTTCTTCTCGTCGCGTTTCTCGCGACTGCGCTTCTTCTCACGGCTCTTGGAACGCCAGGCGCGCAGGCCGCGTTCCTTGGCCTCTTCCTGTGAGGCGGGAACCAAAAACAACCGCAACAACAACAACAACAACGACAACGACAACGACAACGACAACGACAACGCTTGGCGGTACCGTAACATTGTGTGATATAATTTTAAATATTATATATGAAGTTTTTTAGTTATCAAAGGAAGTTGGGAAGCAATACTTCCGAGTTACGAATGACTTTTACTTGATGAAATTGACTATGATGAAGGGTGGTACGTGATAAAACAATACATAGCATAACAACACACAACAAAAGCATAAGAAGCTATGCAGTTGACTTTGATGAAGGGTGGTAGATCACAGAACAATACAATCGCATTGGATATGTGCATGAATGTTGCATGGTCTTTGTTTTGGGGAGGAAGCCGGAGCACGAAACCTTATGTTTTCCCGTGTAAAGTGGCTGCAGCCGGCGATGAAAGGTACCTCGTGTGTGCGACGGGTGCGGCTGCGGTCGTTTCTGTCGCGACTTGGTTCCTCCTCTGTGTTTTGCAACAAGTGGTTGTGTCTATGTGCGTAGTTCTATGCGTTTCTTGAATCTCCAGTTGCAGATCGCATTGTTTCTTGCTTTGGCTGCATGCGTAATACTATAGCCTTTTGCAGCTGAATCTCGTAAATCGTATTGGAGGGGCTGCATCCAGGCTGCGATAGTGATTTGTCAGCAGATTTTCGCAATTTTGGCGCTAGCGATTTTCCTTTTAAAAATCTTTGTAAAAAGCGCTTCAAAATCGTCTTTTTTTCGCTTTGGCGTCGAGATCCGGTTTTGGAGCTGCCATTTCCGACCCAGTTGCGAGTAGTTCTATTGTGAAGTTTCAAGTGTGAAGTGTGGACTGCGAAGAGGGCAGTGTGAAATGTGTAGTGTGGAGTGCGAAGAGTGCAGTGCGAAGTGTGACGTGTGGAGTGTGAAGTCTGTAGTGTGGAGAGTGCGGTGAGAGGTGTGGAGTACGAAGTGGAGCTTCAAAGGTGGCATGTGAAACAGGACACCACTTTCGCAGAGTGCACGCACGCACGGGCTTGGCTGGCGCACGGCGCGTGCAAGTTCTATAGATGAGACAGGTCTTGTAGTATATATATATACTTCCCTCAGCAACTTCCGCCCCGCCTCCTGCGGGGACTACTGGTAGTCTAAGAATAATCTAATCAATACACTGTCTAATTGGTCGATGTTCAACCATTGTTTCATCTAGAGGAAATACAAATATCCCATTGTCAAAGGAAGTTTAGGGGGAGAAACTTCCGTGTTACGGACTTTTAGAATGTCAGGGAAAGAGTTAGTCAAAGAAAGAGTTAGTGAGGGAAAGATTTAGTCAAAGAAAGAGTTAGTGAGAGAAAGAATTAGTTCGGATATATGAGGTAGTCAAAGAAAGAGTTAGCAAAGGAAGAGTTAGTGAGGGAAAGAGTTCGTTAGGGAAAGAGTTAGTCAAAGAAAGAGTTAGTCAAAGAAAGAGTTAGTCAGGGAAAGAGTTAGTCAGGGAAAGAGTTAGTCAAAGAAAGAGTTAGTGAGGGAAAGAGTTAGTCAAAGAAAGAGTTAGTGAGAGAAAGAGTTAGTTCGGATATATGAGGTAGTCAAAGAAAGAGTTAGCAAAGGAAGAGTTAGTGAGGGAAAGAGTTCGTTAGGGAAAGAGTTAGTCAAAGAAAGAGTTAGTCAAAGAAAGAGTTAGTCAGGGAAAGAGTTAGTCAGGGAAAGAGTTAGTCAAAGAAAGAGTTAGTGAGGGAAAGA
This sequence comes from Cladocopium goreaui, assembly GCA_947184155.2. Classification (NCBI taxonomy): domain Eukaryota; class Dinophyceae; order Suessiales; family Symbiodiniaceae; genus Cladocopium; species Cladocopium goreaui. Next base: position 37,850 of record CAMXCT020006568.1, on the reverse strand, counting down.
GTTAGTCAAAGAAAGAGTTAGTGAGAGAAAGAGTTAGTCAAAGAAACATTTAGTCAGGGAAAGAGTTAGTCAGGGAAGGAGTTAGTGAGGGAAAGAGTTAGTCAAAGAAAGAATTAGTTGAATTTTTGAAGGAAGTCTTGCACGAAATGCGTTTTTGAGAGATAGCAGATGCACGAAACCCTATGTTTTTCCAGACAAAGTGCGTCCCCGAACGTCGATGATCTACCTCTGCGGTGCGACGGTTGCGAGACGGTCTCGTGTGTGGTCGGATCATGTTCGGATCATTCTCGGATCGGTCTCGGATCGGTTCCGCATTGCAAATGGGGTTTCAACTGTGTTTCGTCCATGTGCGGTCGACAGAATTATAAATTCCATTGTGATTTGCAACTGTAGGATCCTTCCCGCAATGTAAATGGGATTGCAAGTGGTGCTGGTGGATGAGTTGCCGATGGAGTTTTGAAGGAAGTCTCGCACGAAATGCGTTTTTGAGAGATAGCAGATGCACGAAACCCTATGTGTGTGTGGTCGGATCATGTTCGGATCATTCTCGGATCGGTCTCGGATCGGTTCCGCATTGTAAATGGGGTTTCAACTGTGTTTCGTCCATGTGCGGTCGACAGAATTATAAATTCCATTGTGATTTGCAACTGTAGGATCGTTCCCGCAATGTAAATGGGATTGCAAGGTTGCTTCCTGCTGTGGCTGCATTCGTAATACTATTGTCTTTTGCAGCTGGACTTCGTAAAGCGTATTGGAGTGGCTGCATGAAGGCTGCGACAGTGATTTGTAGTACTATTGTCTTTTGCAGCTGGACTTCGTAAAGCGTATTGGAGTGGCTGCATGAAGGCTGCGACAGTGATTTGTAATACTATTGTCTTTTGCAGCTGGACTTCGTAAAGCGTATTGGAGTGGCTGCATGAAGGCTGCGACAGTGATTTGTCAGCAGATTTTCTCCATTTTGGCGCTACTGATTTTCCTTCTAAAAATCCTTTTAAAAAGTGCTTCTCAAAATCGTCTTTTTTTCGCTCTGGCGTCGGGATCCAGTTTTGGAGCTACAATTTCCGACGCCGTTGCGCGTAGTTCTATCGTGTTTTGCAACTTAGTCTCTGCAGATCGCAATGTAATGGCTGCGTCAAGGTTGCTTCGTGCTGTGGCTGCATTTGTAATACTATTGTCTTTTGCAGCTGGATTTCGTAAATCGTATTGGAGTGGCTGCATGAAGGCTGCGACAGTGATTTGTCAGCAGATTTTCTCCATTTTGGCGCTACTGATTTTCCTTCTAAAAATCCTTTTAAAAAGTGCTTCTCAAAATCGTTTTTTTTTGCTCTGGCGTCGAGATCCGGTTTTGGAGCTACAATTTCCGACGCCGTTGCGCGTAGTTCTATCGTGTTTTGCAACTCAGTCTCTGCAGATCGCATTGTAATGGCTGCGTCAAGGTTGCTTCGTGCTGTGGCTGCATTCGTAATACTATTGTCTTTTGCAGCTGGATCTCGGAAATCGTCTTGGAGTGGCTGCATGAAGGCTGCGAAATAAATTTGTTAGCAGATTTTCTCCATTTTGGCACTAGTGTTTTTTTTCCACGTAGGTTTAGAGCAGTGTGAAGTGTGGGGCGTAAAGAGTGCAGTGTGAAGTGTGAAGTGTGAAGGAAGCAGTGGGAAGTGAGAAGTGTGAAGTGTGGAGTGTGAAGTGTGAAGTGTGGAGTGTGAAGTTTAAGTTTGGAGTGCTAAGAGCGCAGTGTGAAGTGTGAAGTGTGAAGTTTGGAGTGTGAAGGAAGCAGTGAGAAGTGAGAAGTGTGAAGTGTGGACTGTGAAGTGTGAAGTGTGAAGTGTGGAGTGTGAAGTTTGAAGTTTGGAGTTCGAAGAGTGCAGTGTGAAGTGTGGAGTGTGGCGTGTGAAGACTTTGCTTCCTCTCTCGCTGAAAAAAAAAACCGCTTGTCGAGGGAAGGACACGGTCGGGACAGGTTGTCTTCGGACTATAGGTCATTTATTTTTGGGAAACTTCCGCCGCCGGCTTGCCCGGGTCTATGTTCCACGTTCATGATATCTTCATATTTGCTGTTTCAATCCTACTTGTTTGGTTGCTGAAACCCTTTTGCACCATTTGTAGCATATTGTTGGTCCATTTACACATCTATCTCAACTAGACCCTCTGGTAATCTGGTAATCCAACATAGCCATAGAACATGACCAAACATAGTTCGATGATCTACCTATCAGTTCAACGGCGATCCAATCGCGCAAACTTTTTTGTTTTACCAGAGAATACTACCCTCTGGTAAACTTAGCTCTGCAAAATCACTATAACGAATAGTTTAATAGCGTTTAATAGGTACATCATATCCATAAATGATCCATTTTCCATATCTATGTTAGTTTACTGGAGGCTATCCCTTATAAACCCAATGAGTAACCAAATTAAATCTAGCTATGGACCAACTCACCAATCTGGGGGTCCCACATTGAAGGTAATAGTTGCTTTGCGACCCTCGTTGAAAGAGGGCCCCACCAAATGAGAGGTCACTCTAAATTTGACAGGGCTCTTGAGCCGTCTGAATGAAGTTCCAAGATGGTCAGGTCTAAAAGCTTTTAATATCTTGATTTTACCAAAAGACTCGGCGACACATGAAACCCTTCAATGCTGAGTTGACGCAAAGCTCTCCACTAAGTCACACCTTGGGACGCTTTGCCGCGGCTGCACGTTTTCGCGGCATGGTTGCAATGGAGAATGCGGTCTTCAAAGTTCATGGGAAAACCGGAAGTTTTTGGCAGTGCTTGGCAGTGCTTGTTGATTTTTCACTGGCTTTCACCATGCTTTCACCATGCTTTTACCCAATTGCTGGGCCTTGCAGTCTGGAAGCCTAAGCATATTGCCCGAAGAAGTCTCGACGCTTGTCACTGCACGTCACTCAGCAGTTTCTTTCAAGCCCTTTGCGCTGCTGATTGGTGGTTTCAACGCATGCAAAAAAAACAAACATGCCACTTGGGATCATCATCCCATTCTTAGAAGATAAACAGTAGCAAAGTTATCAATGAAACCACGTGACACCACATGAATCATTCACCAAGACTCTTTTCTGCGCAGAGTTGTGATCCAATCCCCAATGGGCGTGATACAAAGATTCACCTCAGAGATCCCTCAGAGACTCCTGGTCTTCTTCCATCTCTTGAGGTACATGATCAACCTGGGCGCCCATTTCTGACAAAACCAGGATGGGTTCTATGGATTTTCAGATCTTTTCACCTGGCGATGCTCCAGTCCGAGCAGCAGATTGAAATGGTAGTAGATGGCAGGGAAGACCTGGGCGAAGCCGAAATAAGATCAAGAGATATCTCGGATGACCATAAGCCATCTATCAATCTGTTTTTCTTCCACAAATCCATCCATGAATTATGTACTATGATAATCTATGATAAATGCGATACTGACCAATTCTTAGCTTCTCTACAGGTAAGAAACTATAGCAGTACCATAGCAAACGTGTCCGAACGTGTCCGAAGGCGTCACGCTTCGCAGGCCCCCCGGGCCCCGCCCCCCCAACCCCCAGGGATCCGGACAAGTTGATCCAGCATCAGCATCACTAACGCATTGTCTGCCTTAGACGAGCCCAGGAGGCGCCACTCCGATTTCGGCAGTGAAAAATATGCACATTGGGACACCGTTCAGCCAGATTTTCAAAGATTTTCAACCATGGGAACTATATGGGAACCTTTCAACAGACGTTTCTGGGTTTGCGGCCCAATGCTGCTGCATGACCTTGGAGAGCGATGGCATAGGATGGTTTATCATGGCTTATGGATGTTGAATCTGTTGAATCTGTTGAATTAATGTATATATTAGTATATATATATATATGCATGTTTATATATCTTTACCAGTAGTACCGCACAAGGCGGTGGCGGAAGTTTCAAAAATAGGAAACCTATAGGAGACGTTGGTTGTTGTGAATCAGAGATGGCAGAGCGAAGCCACTGCTGGACTGAAAGGCAATTGATCTCTCTCACTCTTGTCCACCTGTCTATCTATCTATCTATCTGTCTAGCTGTCTATCTGTCTATCTTTGGTGCAGTGTCATTCAGTGTAATGTAGTGTAGTGTAATGTAGTGGAGTGTAGTGGAGTGTAGTTGTAGTTGTAGGTGTAGTGTAGTTGTAGGTGTAGTGTAGTGGGGTGTAGTGTAGAGTAATGTCGCGAAGTGTAGTGGAAGGTAGTGTAGTGTAGTGTAATGTAGTGTAGTGGAGTCTAGTGTAGTGTAATGTAGTGTAGTGAAGTGTAATTTAGTGTAGTGGAGCGTAGTGGAGTGTAGTTGTGTAGTTTGAGTTGTAGTGTTGTGGAGTGTAGTGTAGTGTAAGGTAGTGTAGTGTAGTGTAATTTAGTGTAGTGGAGTGTAGTTGTGTATGTGTAGTTGTATTTGTAGTGTAGTGGAGGGTAGTGTAGTGTAATGTAGTGAAGTGTAGTGTAGTGGAGTGTAGTTGTGTAGTTGTAGTTGTAGTGGAGTGTAGTGGAGTGAAGTGGAGTAGTGGTGTAGTTGTGTAGTTGTAGTTGTAGTGTAGTGGAGTGTAGTGGAGTGTAGTGTAATGTAGTGTAGTGTAGCGTAGTGGAGTGCAGTGCAGTGCAGTGTAGTGGAGTGTAGTTGTGTAGTTGTAGTTGTAGTGTAGAGGAGTGTAGTGGAGTGTAGTGTAGTGTAATGTAGTGTAGTGTAGTGTAGCGTAGTGGAGTGTAGTGTAGTGTAATGTGGGATAGTGGAGTGTAGTGGAGTGTAAAGTAGTGTAGTGTAGTTTAGTGTAGTGGAGTGTGGTGGAGTGTAGTGGACTGTAGTTGTGTAGTTGTAGTTGCAACCTGTAGTGTTGTGAAGTGTAGTGTAATGTAATGTAGTGTAATGTAGTGTAGTGCAGCGTAGTGTAGTGTAATGTAGTGGAGTCGAGTGAAGCGAAGCAACATCTGAACCGCCAAAAGTGGTCCGAAACCCTAGTGTTTGTGACATTTTAACTTCCAAATATGCTTCGCGCCACAACGGCGTGCACTTTTTCGAAACTCGACATCTCAGCCTCCAAAAGTGGTCCGAGAATGGTGTGCTTTCTACATTTTCACTTGGAAATGTGCTTCGCGCCACAACGGCGTGCACTTTTTCGAAACTCGACTTTGAAACTTCCAAAAGTGGTCCGACATTGGTGTGTTTTGTACATTTTGACTTGGAAATGTGCTTCGCGCCACAACGGCGTGCACTTTTTCGACGTCTCAACTTCCAAAAGTGGTCCGACATTAGTGTGTTTTGTACATTTTCACTTGGAAATGTGCTTCGCGCCACAACGGCGTGCACTTTTTCGACATCTAAACTTCCAAAAGTGGTCCGACATTGGTGTGCTTTGTACATTTTGACTTGGAAATGTGCTTCGCGCCACAACGGCGTACACTTTTTCGACATCGCAACTTCCAAAAGTGGTCCGACCATGGTGTGTTTTGTACATTTTGACTTGGAAATGTGCTTCGCGCCACAACGGCGTGCAACTTTTCATCTCTCATCTGGCCAGCTGCCTCCGCACCCGCCGCTTTAGCGAGCCTACTTTTCCACCCTCCCGAGCCACAAATCATTGGAAAAACACAGTGAATCGCGACTTTCCTACCTTTTCGCGCATCTGCATCTTCTTTCTTCTGACTCTTTCTCTTCTGATCTTCTCTCTTCTGATCTTTTCTCTTCTGACTCTTCTCACCTCTGCTTTTCAACTGTCCATATTGTCGGAAGTTTCACTTCTAAACTTCCTTCGACTATATCTTTATTATTTGACCTGCCACAGAAACACGTTCACAGCCCCAGAGTCTGAGTTTCTGTCTTGCATCCAGGTATGGATCTCGGACGCAATCAGAAAGACCTTGACGCCACGACAACATCGAAAGCTGACGGTCAAGAAAAACAACAGCAGGTGCTCTTCAGAGCTTGTCAAAGCTTGGGGAGATTCACCAGCTTCTTACTCTGATTCACTTGAAAGCAATTTATACTCTTTTATCATATCATTTCTTTCCATATCCAGATTCCAATTCTTGACGGTCAGAATCCATTCACGCTGTCCTCTGGAGGCGTCCATGGTGTACCAAGGTCCACATGTTGCGCACACAATGCGCAGTACAATGGTCCCATGAGATTCTGAGCTGGCAGCAATAACGAGGAAACCATAAGATCGCCTAACCTTGAGAGTGCCGATGGCAGCTAACCATTGGGAAATGACAAATATTTATTTAGCTTAAAATAGCGTTTCAGATCGCCTTTTCGAAATAGCATTGTGAAAATTATTGCCTGAAGCCTAACCTCACTGACTCGCCGCGAAGTGGAGAAGTGGCAACGCATAAAGCCATGCTGAGCCATCCGCCTTTGAAACCCAGCCTCCCAGGTTCCAAAGAAAGCATTGGATGGGAAAATGGCAAAACAAATGGAAACAACATGGAACAATTGAACTCTGTGGAACTTGAGAGCATCGACTAAAATATGACAAAATCCGACCAAATACCACTACGATATGACTAACGTATGACTCATATATGACTAAAATGACAGCCATGAGCGCAGCGCACGAGCGCACCTGGAGCTCCAAGACTGTTGATGATAAAAAGGCCCTCGTTCAAGGGCGTCAGAAGGACCACCTACCGCGGCGGAGAAATCTGATACGACGTGATGTTACAAGAGTTTGAAACAAAGACTCCCGTTGAAATTCTGTCTCATAAATATTGATAAATATCGATAAATCTTCCGTATTTCGAAATATTTTAATTGAGTACCAGAGTTGGATACAGCTTATCAGGTAATGAAGCCCTTTGCCAAGTCTAGACATCATCCTGGTAGAAACGGAGTTTGATCATCAACAGCCGTCTACGGAGGGGTATCCAATGGTATCTATTATCATCTATTATCATCTATTATCATCTATTACCATCTATTATCATCTATTATCATCTATTATCATCTATTATCATCTATTATCATCTATTACCATCTATTATCATCTATTATCATCTATTACCATCTATTATCATCTATTATCTATTATTAGCTAATCTTTTCGATAAACCGGAACAAGATCTTTCTTCCATATGGATGTTTCGAGAAAGCTGAGGCTGAAGCAACCAGCGGCAGAATCCACTTGTGCTGCTGATTCAGTGCGAAGCATATCATCACCTGGGATCTTCACCCCATCTGCTGAGCTCCAAACATTGGGAGTTTGTGCTTATCAAGTGGATAATGAATGGCAATTGGATATATCTATTTTTGGGATAAAACATCGTACTTTACACATTTGTTTATATCTACTACAAACATGTGTAAAGTATTTTGCTAATGTGCTGTGAATGGCAATGAATGGATCAGAATATGCATCATCCGTTTGCTGCTGAAATTTCTGATCCATTTTCTGCCTGCTTCGCAGATCTCTCGGTTGCGAGCCGTAAAAGTGTACGGCACGTGGTGTGCGATAAGTTCGCCACAAGTCCAGCCTTGCTTCCCCAATTTTTGTCGACATTTCACATTGCTCAATCATGAAAAATACATGAGTTCAAATATGTTCAAATGACATCATTTGACCATAACTCCCCAAGAAAGAGTCCGTTACAAAAAATGACATCTTTGAGTCCCTCATGATTCATGATGGTCCTTTAAGCTGGGGACCAGGTGACATCGCACACCAGCCAGGGCCCAGGGCTATTGCGACCTCAATGGCACTGCAGTCATTCTGATTTGCCTCGAAAAAACTCCAAGACTACAGCGCCTTGGTCATCTGAGTTTTTTTTGGATTCCCCACAGCTCCTTGATCATTATTATTTGGTTAAGTGATCAACAGCTTTGGAGCCGCTCCACGCTGCTTTCTCTGCAGAATTCGTGATCTACAGCAGAATGTAATGAAGGTAGTGGTGTCTCTCCCCGGCCTCCAGCACGTAGATGCTGCAAAGGTGAAATTGGGCCGCACTTAAGCCTACGGCTCAACAGGGCTCGACACGCTCGGCACGCTCCGTGGCAGAGACTCCAAGAGATGTTCTTTGACCACTAAGATGTCAAGATTAGAAAACCGACCATCATTGTCAAAATGTCTATCCCACGATATTGATGTACATCACATGTGTACCTTTTTCGATATATATGGCTATGGGTCAAAAGTCTGGTACCTAGTAAACCTCATAAAATAGCTGGTTTTCATAGATGTTCATCCCACTAAAATTGATAGATTCATAGGTTTTGACCCATTCCCATATCATGATATCATGTCATATGTGATACGACAGCAACTGATCTGGGCGCCGCTGCGGGGGAGGATTTCAGGGCCATGATTGGCCGCCAAAAGGGCTACCTTGGGCGGAGTCCCGGCGACATATTGGATTTCAAAAGGGAGACAAAACCAGCATCATATAATTCATACATATATATATATGTATATATATATGTATATATATATATATGTATATATATATGTATGTATATATATATATGTATATATTGGGCCCTGCCCCCGCCCACTAACAGTCATAAACTGCCTCCCCTTCATAAACCATATACCAAAAAAGCACAATCATAGTGGTGGTAACTCAGGCCAGTTTAGGGGATCCTTAGGGTCTGCTTAGGAGAAAGTGTAGCCTAGGTGGGCCGTACAAGTAACAAAGGGTGGAGTAGTGAATGCAACAACATCACTACCTTTGAGGTGGCATTGTTTGTGGTTAAATCATTTAAATCATTTTAACGAACATCCGTTTGTATTGCGCCATATTGTTGGAGCCATCAGGACATGTTTGCTGAACTTGTCGTCAGCTAGCCAAAATCAAAGTATCGATGTTGGTGTTGATCTCCTTTGATGGTTGGAAAGTTGGAATGGTTCTGAAAAGTATGACAGCTGACATGACCATGTTTATCTTTATATTTGCATGTCAAATAGCAATGGCTATGAAATGGTATGATGATGCAAGGTGTTGTATCGATATGATGATATGATATAATGACAATCTTTACAGTTTGAGTCGCAGCATACCTGAGATACCGAGATACCGCAATCAAACGATCCAACCATTGTAATTTATAAGTTATAAGCGTTACAAAGGCGTGCCTCAAAGATAGTTGTTCTGGTCCTCAATACACATCAAATGATAATTACAATTTTTCACATTCCCGCTCCTGGAATGGGTTCACTCCTGATAGATTCTTTTGGAAAGGAGGTTGGAAAAAGGAAATGGCGTGAGACATTTGCTGGGCCGCTGGCCCGAAGGCTGTCGAGGTCAGGCCGCCTGAGTTTCATTTTTTCCAAAGAAAAGCTGATTTTCTCGTGCTTTTCTCGTGCTTTTTTCGTGCTTTTTTTGTGCTTTTTTTGTGCTTTCCCGGCGCTCCCGAGCACAAAAAAAAGCACAAAAAAAAGCACAAAAAAAGCACAATTCATAGCACAAAAAAAAACACAATTCATAGCACGAAAAAAAGCACAAAAAAAACACACAATTCATAGCACAAAAAAAAGCACAATTCATAGCACAAAAAAAAGCACAATTCATAGCACAAATAAAAGCACAAAAAAAAGCACAATTCATAGCACAAAAAAAAGCACAAAAAAAGCACAATTCATAGCACAAAAAAAAGCACAAAAAAAAACACAATTCATAGCAAAAAAAAAGCACAAAAAAAAGCACAATTCATAGCACAAAAAAAAGCACAAAGAAAAGCACAATTCATAGCACAAAAAAAAGCACAAAAAAAAGCACAATTCATAGCACAAAAAAAAGCACAAAAAAAAGCACAATTCATAACACAAAAAAGAGCACAAAAAAAAGCACAATTCATAGCACAAAAAAAAGCACAAAAAAGCACAAATCATGACCGTTTTCAGCCCGTTCGAGCTTGAAATTGTGACGGGGGAATATTGGTTAATTTGTTTTCTATTGCAAACCAAAAAAAAAAGCACAAAAAAAAGCACAAAAAAAAGCACAAAAAAAAGCACAATTCATAGCACAAAAAAAAGCACAAAAAAAAAGCACAATTCATAGCACAAAAAAAAGCACAAAGAAAAGCACAATTCATAGCACAAAAAAAAGCACAAAAAAAAGCACAATTCATAGCACAAAAAAAAGCACAATTCATAGCACAAAAAAAAGCACAAAAAAAAGCACAATTCATAGCACAAAAAAAAGCACAATTCATAGCACAAAAAAAAGCACAAAAAAAACAAAGTCATTTTCCTTTTTTTTCTGGTTCAGTTTCTGCTTTTCTCGTGCTTTTCTCGTGCTTTTTTGTGCTTTTTTTTGTGCTTTTGGAAAGTCGCTGCTTTTAAAGCATTTTCAATTAGGCAGCCCGGCCCAGCTCCAGCCCCTCCCAGCCAGCCAGCCCCCCAGGCCTCGAGTCCCCCAGCGCCCCCCAGCCAAAGGCTCAGAGCCACCAGGCCTTGCCCAGGCCAGTCCAGCAGCCCCGGCCTTACATATGCATTGCACACACACACATTATATTGTCTTGCTATCGGCGCTGCGCTGGGCAACATCCTAAGCCCTAAACAGCATTGCTTTGCCATCGGCACTGTGGTGGGCAGCATCCTAAGCCCTAAACAGTATTGTTTGCCATCAGCGCTTCCTAAACCCTAAACAGTATTGCTTTGCCATCAGCACTGCAATAGGCAGCATCCTAAACCCTAAACAGTATTGCTTTGCCATCAGCAGCATCACTACCCACAAGGTGCTGACAAGCTGGATGCATGAGGCATCCCATTGGAAATGCCAATGTCGAATTTTGATAGCAAGGACTTCTGGGCATGGCAAGAAAATGCGCCGACCGCGGAGCCAACTTGCAGGGAACATGACTGGTCATCTAGCCTTAATAAGGGGAAATGAAAGTCATATTGGGGGCTACAACTTGATTTTTCTTGTGCTTTTTTTTGTGGTATGAATTGTGGTCACTGTTAGTGTCAGGGGGCAGAGCCCAATGTATATATATATCTATATGTATATACATATATATGTATACATAATTATATACGTATATGTATAATCATATATCATCATCATATTGGGTTTTTAATGGGTTTCAGGAAATTTTGGATAACATCCGCAGAATATCGAATCTGATCTTTGACCCAAAGCCAACTGGTCCATGTCGAATTTATGGATTGAGCCAGCCACTCCTTCAACAAAAACTGCCAGATAGGCAAGGAGGATACACCAAGAGATCCTTAGCAAGCCATCAGCACTTGGGTTTGATGGGCACCTAACAAATAAATAGCAGATAAACTATAAACATATTCGGATTCCCTATTTCTGGTGGATTTCTCATTGCAAACATGCAAGACATCGTCTTCAGCAAACCATCATCAGCATCGCGACACTGTTGAGACCCTGACCATGCATGTGATGGCGGTTGCAATTCAACTCGACCTTCCAAACTCACTGGAAGATGCTGAGGATCTGCAGGCTCTTCGCATTTCTTCCATCGAGCTGCTAAATTTCGTCAGTTTCAGGCTGACTCACCAGCCAATGTTTCAGCACTACACGGCCAATCTTAGATGGCTTGGTTCAAAGCTTTAATATGCAAAATGATGGTGAATCATGTAACTGAACCCAACACAGATATGGGGACACTCTCCTTACGCTAACCCCCAAATGTCCGTCTAAAATTTTGCCCAAAGGTCCACCGTTAATCGTTATCCTCCCAGTCTGCCTCGCTTGCCAACTGGAATGGCATTCTGCGGCGTTGCCGAAGTAGCCTTGGGGCCCGAAATCACACTTCTTTGACCCTTCGTTGGTGAAGATGGAACATGATGGAACATTTGGGAATGTTGGATACTTAGGTGAACCATGGTAAACGATGGACAATTGGATGAATTATGATGATTTTGATTATGACTGGACGATGGCTCAGGGATCATGTTCAGCAAATGTTGGGTGGCCCGGTCCATCTGGTGTTTGATCACTGGAAAAAAATTGGGAGGATTGTGTCCCTTTTTGGACAACATGTCACCTTCAAAAAACACACAGATTCCTTGTTCCTTCAGACTTCTCCAGAAATCTCACAGGATGTTTCAACGGGTTGATAACCATCTCCCAATAGTGCTATGGCATACGGCGATGTTAACATGGGGCCTCAATGGAACAACAAAGGGCTGGTCAGTTTGAGGTTTTAACCATCCAAGAGTGAGGGGGTTGCCTCAAACAATTGGAACACTTGGAACCCCAAAATCCTGCATTCAGCCATCAAGAACACAATTGGGGTATCCTCCAATGTCTCCAATTGGGACATGAGGAAACACTCTGAGGTTGCGACCATGTTCGCGGCGACTCAAACTACCATGGGAAGAGGGGCAGCCGGGTTGTGACTTTTGAGATGTGAACTGGGCTGTTGTGACAACAATATTGCTTGTTCAATGGTAGCTCTTGGGCTACGACCAATCAGCAAATAACAGAATGATACAGTATAATCCGTTGTCCATTCATGGCTGCTGCATCAGTATGTCTTGGATTCTGCAGGTTGTGAAGTCTCTCCGCACTTGCGCAATTGGCGGACAACTGGCGCTGTTCTGCAAAACCGTCATGTGAATCCGCCGCTGTGAGCCAAAACGGAGGCATTCGAACAACACATGGCGGATCAAAGTACCTCAGCCTTATATAGATACTATATATATATATGTTTATATATATATATAGATACAGATATATAGATATATACCAACTTCGAAAAAGCCAGGCTTTCCACATTGGTCCCACATCTTTGAACCCCAGCACTGAGATTTCTCCTCAATGTTACGATCGATGGTTCACAAGTGACTATCCTAGTGTCCCGGAGAGTGAAACTAATATTGGATTATAACATATTATAACAGTACATAGATAGTATGTTATTATAACGGTACATAACAGTACATATTATTGGATTATAATGGTTAAAACATGTTATAACTTTCCAGCTAACTATTATAATATAACAAATTATACGGATTATTGGATTAATATTTTTGGATTATAATATAACATATTATGTATAATCCAATAATATGTACTGTTATAATAATCCAATAGTTAAAACATGTCATAATAATTATAATTGTTATAAAACATATTATGATCATAACTTTCCAGCTAATTTCCAGGTCCCATATCCGCCAGATTTTTCAGCACCAGAGCAGTTTCCCTTGAGGATTTGCCCTCAGCCGTGCAGGGGCCCGGCTCCAATGATCAACTTACAGGGTTGCGCCACCTGAGAAACTGAAATCATGGCGTTTTTTAAAATTTGGGCGAACACATGGAACACATGAAGAGAACTATATAATACTATATATATATATAATATATCTATATATGTTTGTATATAATTTTTTTTCCTCTGGCCTCTGAGAAAAGATCTCGTGCCGCCATGCAATACCAGCTTTATCGCGGCTGGTAATCTGGCTTGATGGTTCCGTGCTCAGCACAAGATCCAATCAAAGCTAATTCCTGTCCAATGGTTCATCTTGTGGTCCGCCACAATTAGCAGACGCTTTCGACTGCAGAACCTTACGCATCGCTACAGCAAATCCAAGGTTTAAGGCAGGAGGGTATTCCTTCGCTGCCGCCGTTTTGTAACGGCCCAGTTCATCTTTGCCGATCAGTAGCGTCTCAGGTCGCTGCAACCCAGGTACCGCGCATGCATCCAAGGCGGCCACCAGGTCCGTGTTGGAGAACATCAGCGTGGTTGGCTTCACACCCGAGGCCCCAAAACGCCACTGCTCCAGTGTCGTCTTACGAAAAAGTGCACCGGGATGGCGAAGGAGGAACTTAATGAGAGCTAATCTCCAGATGCTTGCGTACTCCTCCTGGAAGGGCACAGCCGGATGCTCCAAGATCGTTACGCCGCCATTGATCGCCACCACGCAAGCAAGTAACAATCCCTTTAGGAGCAAACTGTTCCCAATGAAGAGTTGAGCAAGCTCGGGCAGAGTGCAATGTTCTAAGCCCCACAAATGATCAGCAAGACGCAAAGGTCGCGGACCACGTAATAAAGCCCCATTGCAGTTCACTTGCTGGTGATGTCGGGCCGACGTCCATGTTTCGCACGGAGGTCCTTGAACAAGTCCTAAGACTCGCCCAGCACGCGCAATCTCCAGCAAGAAGTTCCACAGCCGTGGGTTGTGCACGTCCATGCATTCATTCACTGCCGTGTCAATGGAGAGAATCCGGATGTGTAGGTTTGGGAACTCTCCAATGATCTTCTCTATCTGCTCATGGAAGTCCAAAGGCCGACGTCGTCCCGAGTACAAATGAATGATGTAAAAGGGACCAGACTCAGCTAAACCTCGAACAGGTGGCATTGAAAATCTGCGCCATGTCAATCGCTGCGACTCGCGCACTGCCATGGTTGCAAATCTAGAGATGATCTTGTGCTCACGAGAGTACGGTCTGGTAGTCCTTGGGGAAGGGCGCGCTTCAAACGAAGGTTCATCAGGTGGAAGGTTGGTTCGAAGTTGGACCAAGCGTTTCATGCGGAGGCGCATATTCCAAGCAGGGATGTCGTCTAACATAGACATATATGCCTCTTCCAGACACAGGATTGTGTCAGGGTCAAGGTCGTTCGGCCAGGCATCATAAAATCCATGTTCGATCCAATGCACAAATAAACGGCCACCAAGGAGATCAGGGACCGGTAGAGCAAGGATCACTGCAAAAAAGTCATCCTGAAAGGAAACCACATCGTGTTCATCACGTGCACACCATTGTTGCAGGCACGCAGTAAAAGCTGTAGTAGCCTGGTTCACAAGAGACATGTCACTCTCCGGATGCCACCAAGCATATTCTGACGCTCCTTCATCGCGAAGCGTAGCAATGCGCTGATCCAGACTAATGCGCTGACGTTGAACACTCGTGGGTCGCAATGGTCCATGAAGCCGTCGTACGGCTGGCAATCTCTTGACATTTTTCAAGTGCGCTGGCAGGCCAATCGTCACTGGTTCATCTGGTAGTCGCGCATTGTAGATACGATCCCAGCATCCGTTGGGGTGGTACTTCAAGTGCTGCTGGACTCGCCAGGTAGTGTGAAAGTCACGAAGACAACCAGGACAATGCGTGGACTGGATATAAGGCCGCTCAGCAGACATGATTGCATGCTTACGATAAGCATGGGTTGCCAAGGCTTGCTTTGTTGAAAAGGATTTGTCACAGTGTGCGCAGGCAAAAGAGGGATCATCATAACCTGGTGCATCTTCACCTTGCCAGACATCGATTCCAAACTTGGTGAGCTCCTGCACAATCAGATCATGATAGTGATCCACATCTCGGGCAATTCGCTCTTGGAGAATGTGTTTCCTTTCAGCACGCCCAACCAAAGCTTTCCATCTGCTACATAAAGAGAGTTCATCCCAAAGCAGGCGCCATTGTGGGTTGGATGGGTCGAAGGTGAAGTGCAGGTCCACGAGACTAGCCATCCATTGCAAGTCAATGGAAACTTCCCAAAGCCAACCTTTCTTCTGTGCAAACTCCAAGAGAAGAATCTCTTTGTGGTATGGTGCTCCATGTCGAGCAATATGCTGAAGATACTTGAGTCGATGGCATGCCCAAGTGATACGAAATGGAGCAACTTCTAAATGATGTCGAAAATCTTCATCTGTCATGTGCTCTTCACTCCAGAACCCAATCCCAGCCATGCGTCTTTGATGCGTGACCACAAGACTGTCCATGTGCTTGGCAGCAGAACTTGGAACATCTGCCCAAATCGGACATCCATACATCAACCGGGAAATGACCAAGCTGTTGTAGAGCTGCAACCTACCCTTCAAAGGTATCTGCTTGTTCAGAAACAGTGGTCTTTTCATTTCTTCAAAAGCCTGTCGGGCCATGGAAGCACATTGTTGGATCTCAAGGGCTATGTCAGCATCCATAGTGAAGCGAGCCCCAAGGTGCTTGTAAGTGGGCACGACCCTCATGGTCAAAATGTGAGACGGTGTGCTGATGACAAGCTTGGGTTGTTGCTCGGTGTCAAAGAGCTCAGTGCGGTATCTGGCTGCTCCTGGGCCACGATACATAATAACCGTCTCTGATTTGCCTCCATCAAAGTTCATTGTCATGCCATGACTGCGGAAGGTTTCATGCAAAATTGCCACCACATCGCGAACTGCAGGAAGAAGCAAGGAAGGGTCTGTGACAGCTAGGGGCACTGCCAAATCATCAACCCAGGACAGGGGAGGGATAGTCACCCCCATCGCCTGACATCCCTGGGTGTAGGCAGGTAGGCCTTCAAGTTTGTCACCAATTTGCCACATCATCTTGGACATCAATAAATTGAAACCCAAGTCAGCCATCGGTGATCCTGGCCGCGTGCCTCGCTCCGTCACAGTCGAGGAGGGGCTGGTGGCTTCCAACTTGAACCATGTATCTTTGTGGATGTCGTGAAGAAAGGCCCGCAAAGCTTCCGGAATATCATGCGGTGCTTGGGCACATACTTCTTGCAATTCCTGTGAGAGTTGTGGCAGGTCGAACTCGTTGGGATCAAAAATTCTTTGGAGAGTTGCTTGTGTAGTTGGCTCACGCACTG
Source organism: Cladocopium goreaui (assembly GCA_947184155.2). Lineage (NCBI taxonomy): Eukaryota > Dinophyceae > Suessiales > Symbiodiniaceae > Cladocopium > Cladocopium goreaui. Next base: position 21,357 of record CAMXCT020006568.1, on the reverse strand, counting down.
TAAAGATGAACTCCCTCAACATGTGATGGAAGGCTGCTCTCAAATCAACGAAGATGGCCGCAGTCGAAAGCCGGCACGCCCTACCAATCTTGCCGTGGAGCCTGAGGAGCTGAACAGCAGTGATTGTCTGCTGTGAGGGCAAACCTCCGATCTGACCTGGTGCTCGTCTCGCCACCAATGTTGGAAGAAGTCTTTTGCGTGCCCAGGCATGAAGAATTTTTCCAAAAACATCTGCAAGCAATATTCCCCTGTAGGTATCAGGGGATTGTCGGGAACCTTTTTGTTTCCAAATAGGCACCAATAAGCCGCCCTTATAGCGAAAGGGTTCAACTCCGCTAAGAAAGGCTTTCATGATGACACTATGGAGAAAAGGGGCCAAGACCACTGCCGCATGACGACATACTTCAGGAGGCAAGCCATCCAGTCCAGCAGCACGGTGGGGTCGCTGCTTCAGACACAAATCCTCAATCTCAACCAGAGTGGGAAGCTCGTGCAATTCAATGAAATGAGGCATCAGATTCGCCTCCAAGTCACGATTGTTGCGATCAATACATTGTTGTTGAGCTTTCTCATCTGGCATGAGACAGCCTGCTTCAAGTTCTGCGAAATGCTGCTGCAATTGCTCTCCGATGTCATAGCGGGCTTGAAATTGCTTCATGCGATTTTTGGGCAACACAGCTTTGATCTGTTTCCAAAGAGCAGTGAGGCCTTCTTTGGTGTAGGCATGTCCAGCTTCTTGGGCAATTCGTTGGTAAAAAGCTGTGTCTTCTTTTCGCATATGTACAGTCACATGGGCTGTCAACTTCTGATATTGCTGAGAGGATTGTGATTGTGCATATGCATGGTCGAAAAGACGCAGCCATCCTGAGATATTTATCTCATCCCTGTCAATGAGAGATTGACCTGACTTCCATGCAGTAAAGATCAATTGGAGGCAAGTGGTTCTCCAAGTGCGCTTCATGCTCTGCAATTGGCGAAATGCTGCTCTCTTTTCATCGACCTTTTGCCATAGCTCAGCTGATATGTGGCGCTTGCGTCGCCACCTGGCTGCTCTGGGTACAATGCGTGCAAGAGCATGAGCTGTTTGCATCGCCAACCAATCGGCAGATTGATGTGGATCAAGGGTCCACGGGGCATCCTGCAAGGTGTCAGCAAGTTGTTGTCGAATCTCCGGCTGCATGAGCTGGTGCACTAGCTCCTGCCGATCAATTCGTGGTGGAGGTGGCCGTCGCCTTGACTGTGACGTAATATCCTTCGTGAACTGAAGGCGACCAATGACTGCAGTGTGATCTTCTCGAACTCCACAAAGGTCAATTTGTTCCGCAACCCAGGTTTGAAGACAATCATAATGGAGATAGCTTGGCACTGCAATGTAGTCAATCCGGGTGCGGTGTTCCCCATCAGGAGTGCAAAAAGTGGTGGTACGTGAGCCAATGTGGGAGTGCTCAAAAGTGCTGGGAGCACATAGGCGATGGTGCAGCATCCAGTTGTGAAATTCTGTTCCAGGCCCATTTTCAGCCGAACCGGCATGGGACCCAACCGCTGTAGTGATGTGCTCACCAAGGTGTCCATTGGTGTCTCCCAGGAAAAACAAAAGGTGGTCCTTTTCATATAGTCTCACCTGCTGAGTGATATTCTTCCAGAAGGACACTGATAGTTCACCTGCACGCCCTCCATGAGGTGCACGTCCTGTCACAAAGATTGCTCGAAAATGAGGCATACATAGCCGTGCGATGATGAAATCAGGTTGCGATGCCACAATGGTGATGTGCTTCATCTGGATGAGGGGGCTTGAGTCATAAATGTGCAAGGTCTTGGAAAACCAGAGCTGGACTCCATCTGTGCCATCCGCAGACGCTGCATGTCCAACTATATGGTACCATTCATTGTGCTGGTCGAGAACACGTTTGTGGCGCGTTTCTTGAACCCCAATGACTAAGCATCCTTCATCATGAAATTGTTTCTGGATCAGTTGCTGTTTGGTGCAACTAATACCACGCAGGCTGCTGTCTGTGGAGAGCGTAAGGACATTCGCTGTGGCAAGCTTGACAGTGATTTCAATCGGGTGCCAATCAAGTTCATCTTCGGCTGGAGGAGACGTAGCTTCCTGCAGAGAATCAGCGGCAAGCTGATCTGGAGAAGCCTGGTGAATCAAAACCATATCGTGCGATGTGGGAGTCACATCAGGCGCTGTGGCAAGGTGTTCAGTGTACCACAACCATTGGATGTTCTGCAGCACATGAGGATCTTCAAGCCATTTCATCCACGACTGGGAACCTGCAACCTGGTCGCAATGCGTGACCGCAAACTTGGCCAAAGCATCTACAAACTCGTTGAGAGGGTGCTGGCTGTGTGCCTTGATATGATTCCAATGCAAATGGGAATGTCGATGGCGCCGTTGCAGTACTTGCGCAAGGGCACGTAACAACGTTTTCCACTGCAGGTGGTCTTTGGTTCTCCAAAGTCCCGCAGTTTGGTAACCAGTGTTCATCGCATCAAAATTAAATGCAAAATGGATATCCTGGCTACCGAAGACAGCATAGCACCAATCACTGATGTGGATGGCCCACAATAAAGCCCACGTCATTGCGGCATTTTCCCCTTGAAAAGCATGAGTGGCTTCTTCAACTGCTTTGGCCATGCACCCTGCAAAGAAGGTGCCTTGTGCATGGTCTACATACAAAGCAGGCAATACCAGCTCCAACTTTTTCCTTGATGCAGGAACCATCAACGTAGAAGTGAACAGTACACGGTTGCACTGCAGAAGGAGGATCAAGCTGTTGTAAATAAGCGTGGGTGACATCTGGCATGACGAAATCGCTTGGCCAGGTGTCCCAATAATCAAGGGGGATGGTTCGCACTTCATGCCAAAGCCAATGGACCGCAGAGAAATCGACTTGTATCTGATGGTGATCCAAAAGAAGTTCATCCAAACAAAGTTGAATCGGAGGAGACTCAGGTCGCTGAGCATGAGCCACCGTCTCAGCTGTTAGGCACCCGAGATCCCTCCTGATGATTGATGTCTGGAGAAGTGCTTCCTCATCATTTGACTGTGCAGGAAGGGTCACCGTCTCCCACTCAAAGTCAGTGTCAGCATTGCTGTATATGCGAGGTATCTGCTGAATGCGATGCCCTTCTCGTAAACAGCGAGCAATTGCTCTGGTTGGAATTCGCATACGAGGGTGTGGTGGCAAATCAATTCGTACATAGTCACCATGTTCCAAGGTGAAGAGCGCGAAGTTGCCAAGTGGAATGGTCCGTCCATTTACTTGTACTATGCACTGTTGTTGAACGGCTGCACAGTAAGGCTGGAGCCCCAGCTCTTCCAGAAGGATACGCCGCGTGTTCTCTCTTCTGAGCAGCTGGACGTATCTGTGGACATTTAGATCTCGTGGTTGGGCTTCATGAAAGATGACATCAATGAGAGCATAGCGGCGCATGTCTCCAGGAGCTAAGTCATGCACATGCTGAATGATGGCAACCCATGTGCCCGCAGCATACAGGTCAATTGGCCTGTAATTCACAATGTGAATGCGCTGAATGTCATGTCGACGCAGACCAAGAACATATCGCACATTGCTGTATGTGGCTGCCCATGTATCAGTGCGGATTCGAGCAGCGATCATGGGTGATCGAATCTGAAAGAGATGAAAGAAAGCCGAGCAAACCTCACTGTCATATGTCGAGCCAGTAGAGCTAGAAGAGGATGATTCGATGTCTTCATCATCAGTCTGCCTGGCTACCTGTGGCATGTTTGCAATCGGTCCTTGAACTGCAGCATCAGGAGCATGTGGTCTAGCCATCAGTGATGTCACATCGTCAAAGGGCTCAGGTCCACCACGCTCAAATGGGTTACCAGCAGTTGTCTCAGCTCTGCGAGGAGTTCGACTTCGGTCGCGCTCAGCATCAGGCACAGAATCCACAGACTCATGTTCCCAGAGATCATCGCTTTGGCTCATGCGCAGGGGGCCGCAGACCAGGATCGTCTGGTGGCCGCACATGTAACACAACAGATGCACCATCAATTAAATCAATGGGCGCTTCAGGTGGACGAAGGATAGGGCGCCATCCATAGTATGCACGAATCAATCGTTCCTGCATCATCGTTGACTGGATGGGATCCTCCGCCATGTTGATGGCATCCTGCAGGTGGATCTGCGTGTCACAAAAGCGCATGATACGTTGTGTTATAATATCATGTTGGGTATAGTACAGGGCCGTGAATAAAACTGCACGCTCGAATGGCGGAGGTTGTTGGATAAGTACAACTTGAGCCACATGGGTATCCCATTCAGTGATGGGAGGCTCCGGCAAGATTACGTAGATGTGCACCGCCTGGTTCTGGACGATCAAATCACGCCAGGCTCTACGCAAACGAGTTTCCCATGCGTTGGCATTCTCGTTCAACCTTACGATTCGTGGTCGTCTGCAGTCTCTGTTGTTGTGCCCATGTAGGTACCATGTCAAGACTTCCATGTGCCGCTGATTGGTGGCAGCATCAAGGTCACCAAATCGTTGGAGTGCATGTTCAAGTTCTTGCACATAATCTGGCAATTGTTGGATATGATCAGGTTGTTGTTGCTCAAGACGTTGTTCAAGTTCTCTGTACTCAGAGAGCCGAGCACTTGCAAGTCCTTGAGAATGATGATCAGGAAAATGACATTGCTTTCCATCAGATGGCCGAAGAGCCCACGGTTTGCACTTCCAGGTATACAGAGCTCCCTCATGCATCCAAAAAGGCAAAGCAATTCCGACCTCATCCTGTCGAGAAATACAAACTTCTACCTGAGGAGAAAAAATCACCGTCTTGCGGAGAGCATGCCGAGTCGTATGCAAGGATGGTCTCAAAGATGGGCAAGAGCGGGAGGTCAAGGAATTGGAGTGGCAGGCTAGGCACTGTTCATGTAGAACGTGAGCTTGATGCAATGCCATGAAATCATGTACACAAAGAGGATCATGTACTACTGAATGAACTGGGATGGCAGACGTCATTGACAAAGAGATCTGTTGTGATGTGTCCCCAAGGCATGCTGCATGGCTTGTACCATAGGCATCAGCGATGTGGCCTACATCAAATCTCCATTCTGGGATTGGCGCATGGATCTCAATCTCACACAATCATGAAGCACCACCATCGCCAGGTCCAGACTCGCTTGAGCGTGGACGCTTGAGCTTCTGCGGCTCGATCATGAGATCGTCGTCCTCGTCGGAGAGCTCGATCGCATCTTTGACTGCAGAAGCCCTGCAGCACTTCTTGAGAATTTTGGTGACCTGAGTTCTCAATTCTGCCTCTTCTGCATCCTGCAAGGGTGGTTCGGCTGTCTCTTCCTCGTCGATGGTCACCTCCGGGATTGTCGTCTCTGCAGCCTGTGAGTTCAAGCGCTGAAGAATTCTCCGGGATGATTGGATTTCCCTGCGAGACTTTTGGATTCTCTCCTGATAGTCCTTCTGTTGTGTCTCGAAGGCCTCGATCTGTTTTTCCAAAGTCTTCATCAGGTTTGAAAGATGGGACAGCCAGGACTTGCGATATTTGCTGCGTGCATCCTGCAATTGATGGAGCAGCTTTCTTGCCTTGCTGATCGAATCTGTCGTTCGATGCATCTCCTTCCTGAGCTGTTCGGTCGTTTTGATCTCGTACTTGTCGACCATCTTTTTCACATTGTCCGGCATCTCCTGGGAATCGGTATAGGCTGTGCGAAGCGCCGTCATCATCTCCGCCGTCTCTTCCGCAGTCATTTCCACCACATCGGAGGAAGGCACTGCATCCTTTGTGTTCATACTGGAAGAAGTCCACGGAGGTGGTAGTGTTGGAGCGGCATATTGGGGCAGATCTTCGTTGCCCTTCTTCTTGCCTCGATGTCTGCGATTTTTCCGAGCTCCTTCCGAGCCACTTCGTGCTCGAGGTGTTGGTGCTCGTGGATGATCTTGACGTTCCTGCACTTTTCTCGCATGCGGGGATTTCCCACGACTCTGACCTCGTCCTTGACCTTGACCTTGTCCTCCACCATGACCTTGATGCTGACCACTTCCATTTCTTTCCGGAGGAATGAAAGAAGTGTCTTGCACTCGGTCCCATCTCCCTCTACAATGAGGACAATGAGGATGTTTGCCGCTGAGGATCTTCCAGCAGCGTCGGCAACGCCATGACTCGGCCATCTTGTCCACGTCCAAGCGTAGGGAATGATGGAGCCGACTGAGAAATGTCCAGTCCGCTGAATGGTGTGCTGCCAAGATCTGAATATATCGCAATATACGGAGTCGGTGCAATCTGATGTGACCACGCCGATGTAGCCAGAGTTGATGTCTGATATTGGACCTTTGCCTGCGGGTTCTGCGTCTCTCGGTGGGAGAAGCCGTACTGGACAAAGAAGAACCAGAGCAGCAAAATGGCCATATACTGAAAGTCCAGGAACAAAAATGAGGTACAGCACTTCGGCAAGTATCCTTAAAGTTGTCCACCTGGAATCACTGGTCTAACCTCAGGGTTTAAAAAAGGCACAACGCGAGGTGCAAGCCCGAACTCACTGAGATAGAACACGGAGTAGTGACAGGGCCAATGTGCCAGCGCCCTCACCAAAGCGAGCCCGACCTTGTTGGCGATGTCCAGGAAAAAGGTAGCGCCCAAATCGCAAATGGCGCACCCGCGGGCTCAGAAGCGATGAGCCCGCTAAGGTTGAACGGGTCCGGATCGAGGGGACTTGACCCGAAAACCTTTGTATATCAAATATAGTATTATATATCTTTGATCTCATATATCAAATATTTGTATATCGATGAAACAAATTGAACAGGGATTTGAGTGCTTATACCCTGCACCCATCAAACATGACAATGGGTAACCACCAGTTTGAATGGGGACATATGAAAATCATCTGAAAGTTAAAAAAACCTATGAACAGAGAATTTTCTGTTGCCAAATTGGAACACTTGATCGGAATACGAAACGGCACTTCCCACAAGACTCCTATTCAAGATGTTTCACAACCTGATAGAACCCACGAACCCGAATGCACGTAATGAAAATCACTTGTGTAAGACAGGTGGGTGCAACAGTCTTGTTTACTCTTCCTAGGTTATCCTACCAATGTGGAGTGGGGAGTGCTTGCACTGGAAGGCAATTCTCGGCATCGCCCTTGCAACTCCAAGTACTGTGCATGCCACGAAAAATTTTGGATCTCACAATGTACTGCGCCTGCGACGAAACAATAATATTTTACCCTTCGTCACGGCTTGACATGGCAGTAATACGATTTGCAAAAACGCAACTCCATAAGTTTAAACTATTATATACTATATTAATCTATATTACGCTTGCCACGAACCTGGACATGGACCTCTCTCAAGTACTGCACCCGCCACAAAAACTGAAATATATCTTGGAAACACGATGCACTAGTATTGCTCCTGTCACACAAAACGACTGTCGACACGTTGTCGCACACATCTGAACCTCACCAAGTGCCACGCCTGCCACACAAAATGGCATTGCACATCTCTCGTCGTCTTTCAAAACACCCAAAAATGAGAGGTTTCGGTAACACCTCAATAACACAAGAAAGTATAAAGTATAGCTGCGAAGCAGTATCAATGAGGAAAACAAAAATCGAGTATCCCAAAACTGCACCTGCCACGCAAAACAACATTCCACGCGGTACGGGCGGTTTGCAGAAAACAGGCCGCATCACACGTCTAAAGTACTGGAAATACTGCCAAGGAAAATGGACATAGACACCTCTGAAGAAGTACTGTCCCTGCTGCAAAAAATGAACATCATCTTAAGAAGACCGTTCAAACATATTGCGTTTGTCACGGCAAACGATTTTCGATACATAGGGCAGCGGGACCCGGATCATTTTGAAACACCGGATAAGGCTCATTTTGAAACACAGAGGATAAGGATCATTTCGAAACACAAAAGCCCCGGATAAGGATCATTTTGAAACACATCCAAGATACTGCTGTTTAAGACATCTGGAAGGCATAGCATTTCTTTGTAACCACCATGGCGCTTGTAACACCACAGCACATTGATGAAACCCTAGCAAATCAGCTCTTCAAACAAAAACAATCAAAAAACAAGTTAGCTCTTACAAGGAGATTCATCCCTATCATAAATGCAATGTGACCGCAAAAGGCTTGAGTCTTTTCCCGTCAGCCATCTATTTGTGGCAGTTTTGTCCGGCAATTCATGAGGATCTCGTTCGAGACACGTATCAAAAAAAGAATAAAAATGCATCAAAAAAAATATCCAGCACGCATCAAAAAAAATATATATGCATCAAAAAAATATCCAGGTGCCACTGTGTGAGACCTCACGGGTTTCGTGCTGCAAACCTAGATCAAAAAAAATATCCGTATCAAAAAAAAATATCATAGTAGTAGTAGGAGGAGTAGTAGTAGTAGTAGCAGTAGTAGTAGTAGTACTACTACTACTACTAGTAGTAGTAGTAGCAGTAGTAGCAGCACTAGCAGCAGTAGCAGCAGCAGCAGTAGTAGTAGTAGTCGTAGTCGTAGTCGTAGTGGTAGTAGTAGTAGTAGTAGTCGTCGTCGTCGTAGTCGTCGTCGTAGTCGTAGTCGTAGTCGTAGTCGTAGTCGTAGTAGTAGTAGTAGTAGTATCAGGAGTAGTAGTAGGAGTAGTAGTAGGAGTAGGAGTAGTAGTAGTAGTAGTAGTAGTAGTAGTTAGTAGTTAGTAGTTAGTAGTAGTAGTAGTTAGTTAGTAGTTAGTAGTTAGTAGTTAGTAGTTAGTAGTTAGTAGTTAGTAGTTAGTAGTTAGTAGTTAGTAGTAGTTAGTAGTTAGTAGTTAGTAGTTAGTAGTTAGTAGTTAGTAGTTAGTAGTTAGTAGTTAGTAGTTAGTAGTTAGTAGTTAGTAGTTAGTAGTTAGTAGTTAGTAGTCAGTAGTCAGTAGGTAGTAGGTCAGTAGGTAGTAGGTCAGTAGGTAGTAGGTCAGTAGGTAGTAAGTAGTAGGTAGTAAGTAGTAAGTAGTAGGTAGTAAGTAGTAAGTAGTAAGTAGTAAGTAGTAGTAGTAAGTAGTAGTAGTAATAGTAGTAGTAGTAGTAGTAAGTAGTAGTAATAAGTAGTAGTAGTAGTAGTAGCAGTAGTAGTAGCAGTAGTAGCAGTAGTAGCAGCAGGAAAAAAGAAAGGAATAGTAGGTAGCAAGGGGAACCGGTTTAAAAATAAAAGCGGGTGGGGGGGTGCAGGGGGGAGGGCGCAGCGCCTCCCCCCGCAATGCGTACCAAGAGAGAAGCACATAGGCACAAGTCTCAATGGATATATAGCAAGCAAGAACGACAAGATCAAGAAGGAAGCACATAGGCACAAGTCTCGATGGATATCAGCAAAGATGAAATTAAACCAAATAAACGATAATGCTTATGCAAAAAGAAAGGAATAGTAGGTAGCAAAGGGAACCGGTTTAAAAATAAAAGCGGGTGGGGGGGTGCAGGGGGGAGGCCGCAGCGCCTCCCCCCGCAATGCGTACCAAGAGAGAAGCACATAGGCACAAGTCTCAATGGATATATTGCAAGCAAGAACGACAAGATCAAGAAAGAAGCACATAGGCACAAGTCTCGATGGATACCAGCAAAGATGAAATTAACCCAAATAAACGATGATGCTTATGCAAAAAGAAAGGAATAGTAGGTAGCAAGGGGAACCGGTTAAAAAATAAAAGCGGGTGGGGCGGTGCAGGGGGGAGGGCGCAGCGCCTCCCCCCGCAATGCGTACCAAGAGAGAAGCACATAGGCACAAGTCTCAATGGATATATTGCAAGTAAGAACGACAAGATCAAGAAAGAAGCACATAGGCACAGGTCTCGATGGATATCAGCAAAGATGAAATTAACCCAAATAAACGATGATGCTTATGCAAAAAGAAAGGAATAGTAGGTAGCAAGGGGAACCGTTTTAAAAATAAAAGCGGGCGGGGGGGTGCAGGGGGGAGGGCGCAGCGCCTCCCCCCGCAATGCGTACCAAGAGAGAAGCACATAGGCACAAGTCTCAATGGATATATTGCAAGTAAGAACGACAAGATCAAAAAAGAAGCACGTAGGCACAAGTCTCGATGGATATCAGCAAAGATGAAATTAACCCAAATAAACGATGATGCTTATGCAAAAAGAAAGGAATAGTAGGTAGCAAGGGGAACCGGTTAAAAAATAAAAGCGGGTGGGGGGGTGCAGGGGGGAGGGCGCAGCGCCTCCCCCCGCAATGCGTACCAAGAGAGAAGCACATAGGC
>CAMXCT020006568.1:0-11024 GCA_947184155.2 Cladocopium goreaui | reverse complement strand
CGTAGAAATCTTTTGAAATAGTGCACTCCTTCATGGGGATCCCTGAGTAATTCTCTATCCAATAGCCTCTTGTATTGTTGAGCATCTCCTTCCAGTCTGTTGCGCAATGCTGGACCACGTTTCTCTGGTTCTAACTCCGTAATGTCACACCAGTCATCAATTGCATCCTCAAAAGCAAAGAAGCTGGTTCGCCCATCATAGGCTGGAGCAACCTTTGTAGTCATCTGTTGCGTCATATGAATCTGTGTATGCTGGGGTGCTCTTCTCATTGCATAAGAGTCATATTGGTTCCATTCATTTGCATCGACAATGTCGAAGTCATCATCATCATAGCCATGGCTTGCCATTTCTTGGGCTCTACCTGGAGCTCACCCTCAATGAGGGATCACTGCTCCGCTACCCCTTGAAGAGGGGCCCTAGCGTCTACTTCAAGATCAGCTAAGGCGTCTTCCCCAATGACAGCACTCTTTTACTCTCAGCCTGTTGCCGGTCAGTGCTTGTCTACAGGGTTACTCTATATACCTCTCTCTTGAGCCTTGAAGGCGCATATAAATGTGCTCAATACTCATGCATGTACCTATGTAGGTATTAGGTCGAAACAAAAACAAGGGCGCAGCGCCTCCCCCCGCAATGCGTACCAAGAGAGAAGCACATAGGCACAAGTCTCAATGGATATATTGCAAGCAAGAACGACAAGATCAAGAAAGAAGCGCATAGGCACAAGTCTCGATGGATATCAGCAAAGATGAAATTAACCCAAATAAACGATGATGCTTATGCAAAAAGAAAGGAATAGTAGGTAGCAAGGGGAACCGGTTTAAAAATAAAAGCGGGTGGGGGGGGGCAGGGGGGAGGGCGCAGCGCCTCCCCCCGCAATGCGTACCAAGAGAGAAGCACATAGGCACAAGTCTCAATGGATATATTGCAAGTAAGAACGACAAGATCAAGAAAGAAGCACATAGGCACAAGTCTCGATGGATATCAGCAAAGATGAAATTAACCCAAATAAACGATGATGCTTATGCAAAAAGAAAGGAATAGTAGGTATAGCAAGGGGAACCGGTTAAAAAATAAAAGCGGGTGGGGGGGGTGCAGGGGGGAGGGCGCTGCGCCCTCCCCCCGCAATGCGTACCAAGAGAGAAGCACATAGGCACAAGTCTCGATGGATATTTTGAAAGAAGAAGAAAGAGAAAATGAACCCTAAGAAACGATGCTTATGAGCAAAAGGCAAGAGAGTAGGTAGCAAGGGAAGCTGATGGAAAAACAAAAGCGGGTGGGGGGGGTCCCCTGCAATGCGTACCAAGAAAGAACATGAAAGAAGTACATAGGCACAAGTCGCGATGGAGATCAATGAAGATGAAATGAACGCAAATAACCGATAATAAGTGTTGACTGCACACATGGTCCTTCCTTCCTTCCTTCCTTCTTTCCTTCCTTCCTTCCTTCCTTCCCTTCGTTCCCCCCTTGCATCCTTCCCTCCTTCCCTCCTTCCCTCCTTCCCTCCTTCCTCCTTCCCTCCTTTCCTCCTTCCCTCCTTTCCTCCTTCCCTCCTTTCCTCCTTCCCTCCTTTCCTCCTTCCCTCCTTTCCTCCTTCCTTCCTTCCTTCCTTCCTTCCCTGGTCCTTCCCACGGATCCCTCCTTCCCAGGTCCTCCTGTCATTCCCTCCTTTCCCCGTCCTTTCCTCCTCCCCCTTCTTTCCTTTTCTTCTTTATCCTCCGGTTCCTTCCTTCCTTCCTTCCTTCCTTCCTTCCTGCCTGCCTGCCTGCCTTCCTTCCTTCCCTCCTTTTCTCCTTTCCTCCTTCCCTCCTTCCCTCCTTTCCTCCTTCCCTCCTTTCCTCCTTCCCTCCTTCCTTCCTTCCTTCCCTCCTTCCCTCCTTCCTTCCTTCCCTCCTTTCCTCCTTCCCTCCTTTCCTCCTTCCCCCCTTTCTTCATGGTCATTTATTTTTTTTGATGCATTTATAGTTTTTTTTGATGCATCTTTATTTTTTTGATGCATTTTTATTTTTTTTGATGCTTCTCCCGATCGTTCCCAAAGAGGACCAAAACCCCTTTTCACCACGCCATTTGGTGGAAGATACCACTGTGACCGTGAATGTCATGGTCTTAGACATGCCAAGGAAGTTTGTCTGACGCCACGATGTCACAGATGTGGCCCACAGTCAGACGTTCCCCAACATAGGCTGTATGCGATCTCACATGGATATGCACTTCATGTTGATTATGAGCATTGTCGTGATGCGGGATCCAATGGTCCACTTCGGGCCTTCAATCCATGTGCGATTTGCTGCACTGCAGATGATAGACTTGTTATGACTTGTTTAGAGGGCTTGAGCTGAATATGTGGTCAGTGGAACTGATCACATAGGGGGAGTGCGTGTAAGAATTCCATGCATCCCTATTTACCAATTCTCAAATGGAAATACTTCCACTTTTGCTTTGACTTCAACCCACCGGGTGTTGTCCAGACTTCAACTCACCGGGTGTTGTCTAGGAATCCTGAAGAACCTGCATCTGGGCCGGACCGAAGCCTTTTAGATGTCAAGCGGCACAAAGGTGCGTCAGCTAGCAGCGAGGTGGCTGCTTGGAGTTTTGGGGAAACTTGGTTTTGTTTTTTGGGTTGAAACATTTCTTTTCCGGTTGGGGTCGGGATCTCAGTTGCTGTTCAGGGTTCCAGGACGGTTCACTTGTTGGCATTGGGAGGCTTCAGGAAACACAGAAACCATGGAAACCGTGCAAACTATGAAAACCGTACAGAAATCTTGGACAACAGGGAAACCATGGAAACCGGGAAACAAGAAGAAATCATGGAAACCATGGAAACCATGGAAACCGCAGACAAATCATGGAAACCATGGAAACCATGGAAACCGCAGACAAATCATGGAAACCATGGAAACCATGGAAACCATGGAAACCAAAGAGATCATGGAAACCATGGAAACCGCAGACAAATCATGGAAACCATGGAAAACCATGGAAACCGCAAAGAAATCATGGAAACCATGGAAACCGCACAGACATCATGGAAACCATGGAAACCATGGAAACCATGGAAACCGCAAGAAGAAATCATGAAAACCATGGAAACCGCAGACAAATCATGGAAACCATGGAAACCATGGAAACCGCAAAGAAATCATGGAAACCATGGAAACCATGGAAACCGCAAAGAGATCATGGAAACCACAAAAACCATGGAAACCGCAAAGAAAGTATGAAAACCATGGAAACCATGGAAACCACACAGATATCATGGAAACCATGGCACAGAGTGTGTCGCGTTTCAAAATGAGTAATAAAGTCGCGTTTCAAATTGAGTATTATCCCGCGTTCTAAAACGAAACCTTCCCAATGAAATGCACATTATGTTCTTGGACTTCATGAGGGAGTTTCCAACTTCGTGCTCAACAAGCTCTTCAATAAAAGTCAAATCATCACGATCATTGTCCAGCTTGATCAACATGTCGAACTTGGGGCCAATAATGATTCTAACTTCATCAACAAAACGATGGAGTCCACATCTATCCATGATGATAGCTTTGGCCCGTGCCCGGACTGAACCGAGGGTGTTGTCGGATTTGGACTGATCGTCGGTCAGATCATCGACCTTCCAGAAGACATATGGCTTGTTGGTGTCACGATACATACGTTTGGGTAATCCCTCTTGGTAATTTTCAATGGCAATCTCGTGCATTTCAGGTTCCAGATCAAAAGAGATTCTGCGAATATCAGAAGACTTCTTTGCGCTGGCTACCCTCGGTGAGGTATAATCCATAGAATCTTCATTGTCGCTGTCAAAGAAGGAGTCAATGGTAATGGGAGTCGCTTTCTTCTTTGGTGTCTTCTTGCTGGTTCTTTCTGAGGATGCTGAAGGCGATTGGTCTGCATGTAGGAATTTACATTTGCTCCCAAACGTGCAGGTACCCTTCTGCCAATTCCAACATACCTTCTTTTTGGGTCCAGCTGAAGATGAACTTCCTTTACTCTTTCCCCTTGATGAATCTCGACTTCCACTTCTGCCTTTCTTACCTTTCATCTTGGCATCATAGACCTTCTGAGAATGACTGTAAAGACATTTGTCACCTTTGTTGCATCCTCCTTTATTGAAGAAGTAGTTACAGAAAATCTTCTTCTTGTCAACGGGTGAAGATGATCTTCCCTTCCCACCTTTGCCTTTCTTGTTGTTCTTGTCGGCATGAGATTTCGGAGAAGGTGTTGGAAGTACTGATGCAGCTTCACTCTTCGCTTTCGCCTTAGGCCGTTTGGGAGGATCACCTGTAGACGATGCAGCTGCTTCATTCTCCTTCTTGGTCTTGACGGGAGCGGCAGGCTTGCCTGCATCTTCTAAGGCAGGTGTCGTCTTGTTAGAGGACAATGACAGTTTCACTGCACGTTCTCTATCCTTCAACAGTCGTTCTTGTTTTCCTCTTGCTATGTATCCTTTGATCATACCAGTTAGGTAAACATAGGTCTTCTCAGGATGCCCTTCATCAAAGGTTTTGTATCGGTTGATATCAAAGGCCATAAGCTTTGAGTGTTCAATCTTCCGGAACAATGTGTCACGCAGGGAATTGTTGGAAGGCAAATCATCATGTTTCATGTTGTATACGATGTCAAGCCACTTGTTGTAGAAGGCCTCAAGCTGGTCATCTCCATAGTAGTTGAACATATACAAATGATGGGCGTTGTAGAGAACTTCAGTATGGTCAGGTGACTTGAAGCTAATCAGTATCATTGCGAATAGTTCTCGTCCCTTGATGAAGTCCCCACTTCTCCCATACAATTGATTCTTCATGGACATGTCATACTTCACTTGCATGGACTTGTCCCCAGCATTGTCAATGACTTTCCTCAAGGCATTGGAGAGCTTGGCATCAATGGATTGGAATCTCACATCGGGTGCTTTGGCCAGGACCTCCAAGTCAGGTTGATCTGCAAGACACGGAGCTAGCCACGCTTTCCAATCTTCATAGTTTCGATCTCCACTTGCAACACAAACTTCATGAACAACACTTCCCTTCCAGGATGAAAGTTCAGTGGTCTTAGGCCAGGGTTGGAGGCTGATCTTTTCGGCTTCTCTTAGAGATACGGATGACTTGGATCTATCCCTCTCAAGGTTCTCCAACTCCTTGACATTGGTGTTGTACTCGTTCCTGAGCTTTTCGAAGGCTTCAGCTTCTGCTCGGTATTCCTGCTCTTCATCGTTGGCGCGATCTTCAGCTTGAGAGAAATTGTTCTTGTAATAATCTTTCCGATCTTCCATCTTCTTCAACTCATCTTGAAGATTTCGAACTTCATTGTTCTTCTCTTGCTTCATCTCGTCCAACTCTGCTTTCAGTTTGGCACACTCTCTTCACATTCATTCCGAGGCATAGCATTACTGGGGTACCCATGTAATGTAGTCGGTCTATTCTTTGATGAAGAAGAATGAGCTTGATTTTCCAACTTCAGGGCAGCAATAGTGCTCGACATCTCTTCTACCTCAGCGAAACGCTCATTGGCCAATTGATGCATCTCAGTCAAGTGGCTTTCAGGAATGGAATAGTCAGTCGCACCTTTGATCACGAGTCTTCTGTCGTTCAACATCTTGATGGACTTACCTGCATCCCTGTGAGCACGCTCAAGAGAATCCTTTTGGGCTTCAAGTTCAGTATGAAGGCGAGCAATAGCTGTGTCCCTGTCATTGATTTCATTGTGCAAACTGTCGAACAAATCACTCGTCACATTCGGATTGTTGCTCATGTGATCGATCTTGTTCAGAGCATCTTGATATTTCTTACCAGTTTCATCGAAGTTTCGCTGGAAGACTTTGAGCAGGTCCTCAGTGTCAATGAGTTCAGTTCTGTTCTGCAAGTACAACTTGTCAACTTCAGCCTTGGACTCTTTCAAGCTGTCACGCTCACGCACGGCTTGCATATACATCTCGTATAGAGGCCCTCCATGTGGTGATCTGCTTGGTGAAGATCTTCTGGCTTGTTGACAGGAAAGTTCATGATACTGATTCTTCGATTCAGTCAGTTGTTGTTGCATTCGATCTAAAAGACTTTGTTTCATGTGTAGTTCAGAACGTAGTCCCATTATCCTCATGTCCCGCATGCCGCCTGATTCAGCTAGAGATTCTTCAGAAACCCTGTTCTCAGAAATCGCTAGTCGAGATTGTAGGTTCTCATTTTGAATCATCTGCAATCGAAGTTGCGATTCTTCCAAAGCTAAATGATGTTCACATTCTGCATAACGGTCATGTTCAGATCTTATGTTACTACGGAACTCCTTCATGATCTCGTCCCTCTTCATGTCAGCAGCATCAAGCTCAGTTTCCAGTCGTCTAACGTTCATAGACATGGTGTGCTTCATTGTCTGATTTTGATTGGCAACCTCGAGCATCTCGATCTGTAAAGCACATGTTTGATCATTGGCGTAGCCGACCGCTAGAGCTTCTTGCTTGGCATTCATCTCTGCGTTTTCCAGTTCCAGTCTGAGTTGATTGATGTGAGCATTCGCATCGGCGCCCACATGTACCATAATTGCGCTCGCTTGTCCCATTTGTTCATCGAATTCCGAACGTAGTCGTGAATATTTGAATTCCAAATGAGATGCAGCTTCATTCGACATAGTCTGATACCTTTCCAACTCTTCGATCCTGTAGGTCGCACCTTCATCTTCTTGTTGTGCAGCCTGTAATTCGAAGTTCAGCATCTGGAGTTGTTCGGTCATCGACATCATCTCTTGATGAGTGGTGCTTTCCAGGAAATTAAATTGTTGATAGGCATAAGCTGTCGTCTCGGCCAATCTTGCCTGAAGTACGGATTCTTCTTCAGTAGCCTTTTCCAGTGATGTCTTGTATTCAGCTAATTCACTCTGATAGGCAGTGAAGATGTCGCTACCACTCGATGGGGCGTTCACTTGCTGATAAGATCCTGTCCCTGATGGAGTAGCGTCATGAATCGGTGAAGGCGGATTCGACGACGTAGTCTTTGCCTTAGTCCTTGGAGTCATCGGAGGCGACAATTGTCGTGCAGATGATCTTCTCTTTCCAGGTGTGCTGTCCCTATCTTCAATTGCTTGCATTGTCGAAATTTGTCTCCCTCTAGGAGCAACCAGAGGTCGCCTGGGTAGGCTTGTTCTCAGTTCTGAGGCATCGCTTCCACCAGTGTCGATACTCTGTGAAGAATTTGACTGCGTGCCGGCAGCTGGTGCAACGGCATGTCCAGAGAAAGAAAATGCATTATCGCTGCTATCCTGTTCAGTCATCTGTAAGGCCCGCGGCTACCCGCTCGTAGGCTCCGTAGGAGTCCTACGGCTGATAACCTGAGAATCGGAGATTGCCTGTCCGATTATGTTCCGGCACTTGGTATTGAAGTAAATGCTTCGGTGATGGCTTCACTCGGATGGCGGCTTCCGCATGGCAGTTCTTTGTTCTGGTGCTGCAGTGGGTCTTGAGCCAAAGAGGCCAGTTTGAAATACCCCTTTGGCATTGGATCCTAGAGTGTCGAATTATATGTGAATATACAATCGTACGTAGCCTACACTCTATTCGCAAAAGTAATTATTATTATATATATATATAAATAAATCAAATAAAACACGCATATGTATATATATATAATAATAATTAAATATTATATATATATATTATATCAGTATATATATAACTATTATTATTATATATTGTTCTTATTTTATATGATTATATGGGTGTGAAATAGTTTTAGGATTTTTTTTTGAGCAGGTTTGGGTTTTTTTTTGGATTTCTGGCTGGTACCATTTGCCTAGTGTTTGCAACGGTTTGGAACTTGAATTTGTCATTTTGCATGGTATTTGCCACATTTGGACATGTTCACCTTCCATTTTGCATGGGATTTACTACATGTGGGCATGTTCACCTTCCATTTTGTATGGTATTTGCCACATTTTGGCATGTTCACCTTCCATTTTGCATGGGATTTCCTCCATGTGGGCATGTTCACCTTCCATTTTGTATGGTATTTGCCACATTTTGGCATGTTCACCTTCCATTTTGCATGGGATGTTCTACATGTGAGCATGTTCACCCAAATATTTACAGATGCGGAAGCTTGGGATTAGATAAAAAGCGGGTGGGGGGGATTGAGGGAGGACGCTAGCTATCTATCCAGCTAGCTAGCTATCTAGCTATCTAGCTAGCTATCTATCTAGCAAGCTAGCTATCTATCTAGCAAGCTATCTATCTATCTAGTTATCTATCTACCTATCTAGCTAGCTATCTTGCTAGCCATCTATCTACCTATCTAGCTATCTAGCTCACTATCTCTCTAGCTATCTAGCTATCTAGCTTTCTATCTATCTAGCTATCTATCTATCTATCTAGCCATCCAGCTGTCTTTCCAGCTATCTAGCTATCGAGCTATCTAGCTAACTATCTATCTAGCTATCTAGCTATCTAGCTTTCTATCTATCTAGCTATATATCTATCTATCTAGCCATCCAGCTGTCTATCCAGCTATCTAGCTATCGAGCTATCTATCTAGCTATCTATCTATCTATCTAGCTAACTATCTACCTATCTATTTAGCTATCTATCTATCTATCTATCTATCTAGCTATCTATCTAGCTACCTCTTTATCTATCTAGCTAGCTATCTATCTATCTAGCTATCTATCTAGCCATCTATCTATCTAGCTATCTATCTAGCCATCTATCTATCGAGGTATCTATCTATATATCTATCTATCTATCTAGCTATCTATCTATCTATCTAGCTAACTGGCTATCTATCGATCTAGCTATCTATCTACCAAGCTATCTATCAGCTATCTATCTATCTATCTATCTATCACATGTAATCCTGTCAGCTTTCCAGAGAAGGTTAGTTCGCAAAAACCAACTAATGTAACTTGGGTTTAAGTTTAAATAAAAAAAAGCGGGAGGGGGGGATTGGGGGGAGGGCTGAAGAGGGGCCCTAGCGTCTACTTCAAGATCAGCTAAGGCGTCTTCCCCAATGACAGCACTCTTTTACTCAGCCTGTTGCCGGTCAGTGCTATGTCTACAGGGTTATTCTATATACCTCTTGAGCCTTGAAGGGCGCATATAAATGTGCTCAATACTCATGCATGTACCTCTGTAGGTATTAGGTCGAAACAAAAACACAGGCACAAATTCAAAAGCAATGAGTAGAGCACTACGCCTTGCCGTACCCAATTGGTATTAAGAGTATCTTCCTGACTTCTCTACACAATGGCAAATAGCAAAAGAAACCGGAGTTACGCAGTGGCTTCGAATTGAAAAACACGTGAAAGCAGCGAATGTCCTAAGGACATGTCGAAAAAGAACAGCGGATTCGCTAATTTTTCCAGTAGTGACCAATGGTGCTTCGCGCACGGTCTCTCCACAGGCAAAATGCCTCGCTCTACCGGTGAAAGTTCGAATTGAAATCGCAAGATTCAGAAATTCAGGTCATACGAAAACAATTGACCAAATCACGAAATAAACGGAAATAGCGGATCTCCAAAGTTGCTCATTCAAGCAAACAATGGACTGAAATCGAAGTTGGTAAATTTTTGAAGTTCGCTCCATTCGGAGTGGTCTGCTCGCCGGATGATTCATGGAGATAAATGTATATAGTATCTCTATTTACAAGAGTCTCTATTTTACATTAAATTGAAGTTCAGACACTTGTGGCATTATCTCTATCTAAAAGAGTATATGCCATCTGTGTGAAATAAGTTGAACGCACAGAAAAACTGTACACGGCTTCTCATGCTGTGTTATCTTCATTTAAAGAAGTGTACACTCACTCATCGCCACTCACTTGATCTCCATGGTCTGGACGCTGAAGAGGAGGATCCACCCCACTCTGTGTTGCCCTGATACGTCGATGCTTGATCTTCATATGCCTTTCTCTTTTTCTCCTTCTGTCTTTCCTTTCTTGAATCAGCATACTGCTTCTTCTTGTAGGCCTGTTTGTAATGATGTCGTTCATTTCATGACATATCAGAAGGATCAAGATGGATAAGAATTGGATTATGAGCATCGCGATCATTTGGAGCAACCATGAAAATGTTGTGATCACCATGTAAGCAAGTTTCATTTACCTTGAAGTAAAATTCACCCACATAGTTCATGTGATCTTCATCCTCAAAGTCTTCTGGGTGTTCCTCACACATCAAACGTGAATGACCCCACTCAACAACTGTTAACATACAACAATCACCTTTACCATTTGTCTTGTTCATGAGCTCGTTGGTGTATGTTGCTGTTGTAATGCCATCCAAGTGCGTTGCAAGAAAATCCAAGTCACGATAACTGCAAGAAATGAAATGCTTGACCCTGATTGGAGGGCAAGTTGGATCAAAATTCTTGCGCATGGCTTGTGTTGCAACACCTACCATTCTGTTAATCCAGAATTGGATAAGGCTGTGTTGATATGTAGGGACACCTGGAGATTTTGGTGTGCTGTAATAGCATGCCTTGTTCCCATCACCTGCGATGAAGTCAACTTGATATCTGGCACACTCAAAAGCCATAACAGCTAAGCACTCACCAACAATCCCAGCAGAGTCTGATGCATACTTCTGTCCGACGTGATAAACGCACACACGTGTCATTCTCATCCTAGCTCTTGTCAAGTCAACAATCTCATCTGTATCTCGATCCTTTGTCTTTCCCCAAGATACTTCAAAGATTGCCCATGAGACTTGTCGAACTCGGGTGTCGTTGTCATCTGTGTGATATCCAGCAATTTGCTTGATATAGCCATCCTTTCCAAGGCGAGCTGCCACCATCAAGTCATGATAGTCATTGAAGCAAGTTTTAAAGTCAACCTCGTCGAGTCTTTCTCTGTGAGGATACAACGAACCAGCCTCGCAATTCATGAAAAGATGTCCTCCAAAGTTCTTGATGACATTGATGAAATAATTGTTGAACTGTGATTTGGTTTCATCAAATTTTTCATGATCCTCATCGATAGTGTAGTCAATGTGTGGAATGAATTGTTGAAATCTTTCTGGAACCGGGCATTTTTCAAATCTGTTTCTGCACCAGTTTC